>PVJA010002616.1:0-104636 GCA_004027025.1 Myocastor coypus
TTAGGGAAAAAAAAAAAAAAAGGAAAAGAATATACTTCTCTTTGGACTAAGAGGAAGCAGGTATATATACAGTCAAATGTTCTGCAATTGCAGTGGGCCACCAGTGAAGCTTGTGATGTTGGAGGCTATTGAATCTAAGCCTCCTAAAGCTCGTCTCACCAATCTAGCTCTATAACAGGTTCTAAGGTACTTAGATTTCTGCAAATATTTTTTAATCTATTAACGGCATTCTTATGATCTACTAGACACTATTATAGATCCTGGAAATACAGCAGTGACCTGAGAAATAATGTCTCAGGAATAAAAGCATGACTAAATAAGATATTTTAAGATAGTGATGAAGTATAATATTAAAAATAAAACAAGTGAATAGAATGGTTAGACAAGTGAGAAGGTTAGAAACAGTAGTCAGTGTATTCTTAGATGTGGAGGTGATGTTTGAACTAAACTCCATGTGATAGAAAGGTACATTCCAGCCAGAGACCTGGGATATAGCTCAGTGGCATAAGCGCCTGCCTAGTGAGCACAACGTCCTGAGTTTAATTCCCAGTACTGCAAAGTAAAAGAGAAACAGAAACATCATAAATCCAAGGATTAATAACAAAAGTTATATCTGTGTGCTCAGTAAAACCACTGAGAGAATAGGAAAGGAAAATAATCCAGGATTCACACCATTTAAAGATTTTTAAGCAATAAGACATTTTAAGTGGCAACTTTTAGAAGAGGATCAGAGCAATCCAATTGGAAATTTTCAAAGGCCCCTCTCAATGCTGTATGAAGAAACAGTAGAAGAGAACAAAGAATCAGAGAGATCATTCAATAGGGTGCTTTAATAGTTCAAGTGTCAGACTGCAGTAGAGATTCTTACATGGCAACAAAAATGCTGAAAAGTTGCTCTGACTGTTGACATTTTTGGAGGCATGATGTACAGCACTGTTGCTGAACTGCATGTTTGGTTAAGGGAAAGACCAAACGGGCAACTGAGTAAAGGATCCCCACCTTAGCTAAGAAGGGGGAGAACTGAGGGAGGTAAATTTAAAGGGAAGACACTAGATAAGAGTTAATTTTGTGATTTTAATGCAACAAGTTTTTATTTCCTTCATTTTCAGAAGTCCTGTGTATTCATTTCTCTTGAAATGTACTTCATCCACATTTAGTTTTCCTTGCAAAAACACTCATTTCTGTTTCTATAAGCAAAAATTTATGGTAAGTCTACCATGAAGAAAATTTTCAGTTATCTTTTTTTTTTTTTTTTTTTTTTTTTTTTTTTTTTTTTTTTTTTTTTTTTTTTTTTTTTTTTTTTTTTTTTTTTTTTTTTTTTTTTTTTTTTTTTTTTTTTTTTTTTTTTTTTTGGTTTGCTTTATTTCATCATTGTTACTGGCATTTCTCTTTCGTGGTGTCTTATTTCTCTGTGCTGATTATCTTAGATGATGTGGTTAAATAAGTATTTATAGTATAATGTTTAGAATGCATGTAACTACACCAAGACAGTTTATGACTTATTATGCTACAAGTTCTCTGGAGGTAAAAGCAAGTGAAAATCAATTTAAACTACATCTGGGCTGACCAAATAGCTCCGCAGATTAAAGCACCTGCAAGCAGGTACAGGGGCCAGGAGTTTGACCCTGGGGCCTGCAGTGCCAGCCCCAGCCTCAGGGTGTGCTGAGACAGCAATTGAGACTGGGCTTGGTGCCACACGCCAGCAATTCCAGCTCTTGGGAGGCTGTAAACAGTTGGAGCAGTATAAGTCTGATCTGGTAGTGAGACCCTGAATATCCTGTGGAACCCCCTCAAAATGCAAAACAAAACAAAAAACAATTTAAACTACATCTATGACCAAAATCACCCTAGCCATAATAATGCAGTGTACTGAAAAATCATGCTAGAATTTGTTGTGTGCGTTTCCAGATTTCTGTTTTACCCTCTTTTCAAGAAATTTTCCTCTTTGTTACACCTCCAATTATTGTCCCTTTATGCCTGACGTCCACAAATTAAAGATTTAACCTGATTCATGCTTTCAGAAGCTTCAATCCAAGATCAGGTAGCTTCATGGCAGGCACCTCATGTGAAGGATGTGTGGAGCAAGGCTTTTGACCTCATGGTGGCCAGAAAGAAGGGCACTAGGGAAGAATGCCAGTGAGAGGCAGACCCTCCAATCACCCCCAGTTACTGGCCTCCAATTGAGTCCTACCTCCAAATAGCACACTCAAGTATGAAATATCAGTAGAATAATACAGGGATAAATACAGTGCCCTGTGTTCTAATCACTGCTCCATCTTTCCTACTAGTCCAATCTAATTGTGAAGAAAATTTAACTGTCACATTCTGCATCTTTCAACTTGATACCAAAACACATCTCTTTAAACCATGTCTAATATTTAAAACAGACAATAAATAATCTGTTGTAACTATTGAGCACAACAATTTCTTCCCCCAAGTTTCAACAGTTCTAGCATTTACCAAAGATCCATGTCAACCTCCTCTGAGACTAAAGATAAACTCTTACATATAAATCTCTGTAAAAATAAAGAGTAAGTTTCTTAGTCATCAAATACAGTCGCACAGGGTAAGCATTTCCATTATAAAAAGGAGGAATAGTGGGATAGATAAAATAGAACCAAAGCAAGAGCAAAACTCAGCAGGGCAAACATTAAGTACTACAGCTCCATGTCGAGCATCTGGGCCAAATGGTGGAGAACTATGAGTTACAAAGGAGTTGGGTGGTTATGGCTTTGCTGGCTCTCTTAGAGTGAATCTGTTTTCTGCCTGCAGCTTTTTTGGGCAGACATCAATGTCTCTCACATCTCTGGCTTCCTGAAATCTTAACTGTACCTTGGGCTTTATTCCCATAACTCCATGCACTCCTCCCACGCAGGGCCACCTTTTCTACCTTTTCAGGCTGTCCTTTGAAATTTTGGTAGAAACCTACAAGACTCCACAACATTTGAGTTCTGCATGCTTGAAAATCCAGCATAAGTGTGTCTTAGTTACTTTTGACTCGTTGCTGGGACAAATACCTGACACTCAAAATGAAGGAAGGAAAGGTTTATTAGCTCAAAGTTATTGGAAGTTTCAGTTCATATTCGGCCTGCCCAAGGCTGAGTGGAGCAGGGCGGAGAACATCCAGTTCATGGTGGCGGAACAGCAACAAAATGGTGACAGAGGCAGCCAACCAAACAGGGCAGCAGAGACAGCAGCTCAAGTCTGTCTCTCTGTCTCTCTTTATCACTTCCGCCTCCGCCTTAGGCTACATCCATAATCCCGGAAGTACTTAGACCCATAATCCCATCAGTACTACAACCCATAATCCCAGGTATCATGGATCAAGTCTCAAACTCTAGAAGTCATGCCCCATGATTGCATGAAGTTTTGGGGGGACAACTAGACATAAACCATAACAAAGTGGATAACACCACTATGCCACCAAGATAAGGAGTACCAGGGTTCCCTGTAGCAATGTTATAGTGACCTCTGAACACCGGGATAATTGACAACCATGAAATGAATCCCAGTGAACTATTTCCCTAAGCAGCTCTCCTCAAGCAAAGCAGCAAGCTTAGGGGCTCTCTGCTCAAATGAAAGGTTTGTATCTTTCCACCCTGTAGCCTACAGTGAAGTCTTGTTGATTCCTGAGATTCCCTCAAGGCATTTGTTCTTGTTCCAGTTCAAAGTGTTTGGTTTCTTTCCAATGCACCTAACACCTTCAGCAACCATACTCTCCTTTACATACAATTCTTTCCTTTCCAAATGCAAAGTGTTTACCTCTTTAAGCTTTATTTTTTTGTTCGTAATTTTCACAGCAAATCTGATTAAACTATCAGTGCCATGAATAGCCTGATCACTGGAGCTGCTTTGACATTTCCTCTACTTGATCAATGAGTCTATCACCCTTAAATATATCTTCCTGGAAATTCTCAGAATAAGAACATATACTTAGATGAACCATTTACCAGAATGTAATATGAACACCCTCTAGCTCATTTCCCAATAGTCTTTGCTCCCCAGTGAAACTTCATGAGCACAGTTTTTATTTTTATTTATTTATTTATTTATTTTATTTTATTTATTTATTTTTTTTTTATTTTTGAGACAGGGTCTCGCTATGCAGTTGAGGCTGGCTTTGAGCTCACTTTTGTAGCCCAGGCTGGTCTCGAACTCGCACCAATCCTCCTGCCTCAGCCTCCCGAGTGCTGGGATTACAGGCGTGAGCCACCACGCCCGGCTGAGCACAGTTTTTATTGACCACCTTTTTATCATCATTCTTGTCTTATGAACCCCAACTAGAATCAAAATCTTCTTACAATATTATAGGACACATTTAGCCTGTATTTCCAAAGACTTCTGGGCCATATAGTCAGGTAAAATCAGCAATGATTCTACTTCTTGGTTTTAATTTTGGGTATTCAACTTTAACTTTTCTGGGTCATGGTACCTGATAGACAAAGAAGAAGGGTTTAACTGGGCTCAGGATTTCAGGGATTCAGTCAATGGGACGCTAACTCCAAACTGAGAATATCGTGGTAAAGGGCATGGAAGAGCAGAGCTTCTTTCTTCAGGGTAGGAGGGAAGAGTACTATGAAGAGATGTTCTCCAAAGGCACACACCCTATGACTCGCTGCCTACTCATATACGAAAATCACATTAAATATTACCATTAATAGATTTGTCCAGCAATGAGTAGAATTCTTCATGATCCAATCACCTCTGCAGAGCTCTTAATCGAGTTAAGTTGATAAACTTAGCTGTGGTTGTATTCCAGATCCTTGTGGGTTTTTAACTAGGTTCTCAAATTTTTATGCGTCTCAGGTTTTGATTTTTGTTCTTCTCATCTTGAAATACCTACCATTCTCAGGTGTCTTTCTGTATTTTATTTGATCTCTGCTTTCAATATGATTCCTTATTACTTTATCAAATTTTTGTTGCTTTACAGAGAGGACTTAACATGTCTCCTTTTTAGTTATCTGTAGAAGGGAAAAGTCAGTACAACTGTTTGTCATTATGGGAAACAAAGTATTTGATTTTGTACATGAAATGATTAAATGCATGTTATTAAACTAAACAGAAATGTTAAGTGGGAAAATGAATATATGAGTCTAAATCTCTTAGGAAAATCCTACATAGAGTGATAGTTTAGGGAGACACTGACATATGGATGTCTCATAAAGCCATAAGATCAGATAAGCTCCCTTGAAATGTGAATGTAGAGAAATAAATGAGTCAAATGCCAAGGATCAGAAAATTTAGAATATGGGGACCAGAACAAGAAGAAAAGCTATCAAAGAAAACCAGAAAGAAGTAGCCAGTGATATTTGAGGTCAACGAGGATATTATGGTGCTACTAAAAATAAGAGAAAAATGTAATTCAAGAAAGGAAAAATAGCTGTCTTCCAAGTATTTGTACTAAGAAATCACTGATTCAAGCAATGCACAAAACAATTTCTATTCCATGTCAGTAGCATATATTTTTATTCCTATACTCTTGGAGGCTGGAAGAGGAAGATCACTATTTCAAGCCCAGGCTAGACAACTTGGTGAATTACCAAGTCTCTGTTTTTTTTTTTGTTGTTGTTGTTTGTTTGTTGTTTTTTTTTAAGGCTAAGGACTTAGCTCTGTGAACCCAAATATTTTGGGTTCAATTCCTAGTATTGAAAAAAAATAAAACAACCAACACATTTTTAGGAAGCAGTAAGACAATGAACCTAGCAGAGTAATCTGAACACTAATAGATGAAGAAGTGGAGGCACAGAGTACAGACAAATCTGTATCACTTTTCTATTAAAGAGAAGGTAGGGATGTAGAGGAGGATTTATGATCAAGGTGAAGAGTGTGTTTAAATACAAGATGGCATGGAAATTTTTGGTATATTAAGAGAAAGAAATGGCTAATGTGGGAAAGAGCACAGCCATTGGCAAGTTCAAGGTATGTAGGAAGGGAAGAGGAAAGGGGATCTACATTTCACAGGACTGGAGAAAGTTTCCTCACCATGATTAAGAAGGAAAACAAAGCAAATGAGTTGAGGTCCAAATCTGTGTGAAGGGTAGGTGAGAATGTATATTTTGGTTGGATATAGTAGTGTGCATGGAAGAGAGAATTGTTTCCCCAATATTTCTTCTCTCTGATAAGAATTAATAGAGAGAATAACAAAGATCCACAAATGTGACATAAAATTATGAAAGGATCTCAACAATTTATTATGTAAGGAATTAATATGTTTCAAATAACTGAAGTAGAGCCATGGAAAAGAGACACTGGCCGTGTGTGTGTGTGTGTGTGTGTGTGTGTGTGTGTGTGTGTGTGTGAAGGTTACAGCAAAGTGTAATACAGTTCACAATATAGGTGAACTTTCTCATGATTGGAATTCTGCAACAGTGAGGTTGTGATATTCCCTTTATAAAAACAGTTTACAGACTGGTCGACCTTGGTGTGGACACTGAAGAAATAATTCACACCTTAAAATGGAAAACTATGTTGGACTGTTGGGTCTGTACCAGGAGTGAGTTTCTTGACTCTTATGATGGGTTCATCTTTTCATATCAGTTTTCAGCAGTGTCTATTCTTCTTCATGATTTGTTTGCAGTACTATAGCATCTCAGTTTTAGTTAATGGAAACTTTGAAAAAAGTTGTAAGATAAGAAAAATAGTTTGGGTTGACTATTAAAATCATATTTTGTGAGCTTTTAGACAAAGTATGTGGATAGTCGAATTCTTTTCACCCGATTGCCAGATAAACTTGAGGAATCAAATATGAGATTTTTAGTGTCTTCTCCTTTATAATGTTTTTGAGCTTGAGTCTGTACAAGATGCTTCAGTTGGTTTACTGCTTAATTAGAGATGAGAAGAATAAGAATTTTAAAGAGAATTGTAGATTACAGAATTGGCTGTTCAGCAATGACATGAACTAATTTGACAATTGAAGGGTCAGTACCTGCAAACGTAAAGACACCGACTACAAGCATCAACGTCTAAATAGTAACAATGTGCATGCCAGGATAATGAACTTAAAACAATAGTAATTAACAGGCTAAGACAAAGGATTAAAATAAAAAAATGAATGGTGCCGTGCTTTCCACTTGCTTGTAAAACAGCGTTAAGCCAACTTAATCCATTTTAATTCATTGCGAAACCTGCAGTGCAAATGAGATGGATTCAAGGGTCAGGTTCAGCTTCTGAGAAAGTGCGATACATTCACCTGTGACAATTCTTTCTGGAATGATAAAGTAAGGGAAGTCTCTTAAGAACTCCAAGTGACTCTGCAAGGTCCCCCGAGATCAGGTGTCAAAGTTGTCTATCAGATGCCTGAAAAGCAAAAGGGAAGCATTACTCAATGCTATTGTGAGACAGTTGTCATTGACTGATCAGGCCTTTGAAGCACGCTTTCACAGTCAATGAGACCACCTGAATAGATGAAAGCCAGACAGCTTCTGACAAACAAGAGTCTATGGAATATTCATTGTGCATCTGGGAGGGAAAGATTAATGTATTAGAAATTAAAATGGGACCAGAATGTATGATCTTGCTCTAACACTTGGCCAGACCTGTGTCACCCACTGCTGGTGCCTGAAGTCGACAGACAATTCTGCCAAGGTAACTGAGAATCATTAAGCATCCTGCTATTGTGCATGGTGAATAATGAAACTTTCCCCTATTCTTTGCCTGGAGCTGACAATGAATAATTCTGGAGCTATTTGCAATGTTAACAGCACCTATCTTGCCCATCCATTCCTTTATGATAAGGATAGAAATATGCATTTCAACAGTCCGTACAGATACTGATTCACAGGCATTTCAAAGGACACCTGTCACTCAAGTGAAGGACCTGTCAGTCTCCACTGTAGGATAGTGCCGAGAAAATGGCCAAAAAGATTATCCGTACTTTATTTCTTCCCCTTTTTTTCAGATTGAAACGCTGTTACATTTGCCATAAACTGACAAGTGATTTATAGTGGCAACTGTAATGTGTTTAAAACCAGAAAAAAAGCTATTCTCTTAGGCAGGCCTTTTCTTCCCAGGTTTACAGCTGTATCCCATATACTATCACACCTGGGATCTAGACCATACAAAATGTCATTTTGTTGGATATTAGAAGCATTTAATCCATTTGCTGACATAAAGGTGACATTGATAGAACTGTATTTTTGGCTTCAGTACCAGAGTAAATTTATTTTTAGGTGACTACAAGTAGTCTGGCATCCTTGTGGTATGACCAGCTCGAATTGAACATCTCCATTAAAAATATGTATGAATAACTTAATATTACTCTTTATCAGTAGATCACTGAATGTGTAATTCAGATCAGAAGAGCCTTCATAATTAACAGGACCTTATGTCACATATTCTAAACATTACAGAACTGCTAGAGACATTCTTAACGTTTTCTTTCCTGGAAAAAAATTGTAATCACTTTGTTATGGTTTATGTCTAACTGTCCCCCCAAATTATGCAATCATGGGGTGGGGACTTCTCTAGATTGAGACTTGACTCATGAGTCACTGGGATTATGTGTTTTAGTACTGATGACATTATCAGTCTGAGTACTGCTGGGAATTATAGGTGTGGCCTGAGGCAGATAGGCTAAGGCAGAGATCCTGATGTAATTTAAGGAGAGACAGAGAGACAGACCAGTGCCGTTGCAGTCTGCTTCCCTGGTTGGTCAGTTGCCTCTGTCACCATTGTTGCTGTTTCACCGCCATGAACTGCTGCTCTCTGCCATGTGCCGCTCTGCTTTGGAGCCAGCCGAGTATGGACTGAAACCTCCAGTAACTGCGAGCTAAATAAACCTTTCCTGCCTTCATTTTGGGTGTCAGGTATTTATCCCAGCAATGAGTGAAGAGTAACTAAGGCACACTTTTTAGACCTTCAAAGACTATCGAAGTTCTTCTTACCTACATCTGTGCATCCTGTTAGGTTCCTAATTATTTTGCTGAACAAGTTATCTGACTTATTTTTCATATAGTCAAACCAGTGATTCAATCAAATTATAAAACCGTAAACCTTCAAGAGATTTGCTTTCCTTAACCCTGCTGAATGTCATCTACATTCCTCTCTTTATTAGGGTGTTTTAGGTCCTTTTTTTTTTTTTTTTTTTTTTTTTTTTTTTTTTTTTTTTTTTTTTTTTTTTTTTTTTTTTTTTTTTTTTTTTTTTTTTTTTTTTTTTTTTTTTTTGGGGTGTGTGTGTGTGTGTGTGTGTGTGTGTGGTACTAGGATTGAACTCAGGACCTTGCCCTTGTCAGGCAAATGCTTATTCTGCTGAGCTATTTCCTCAGCTCTTTAGCTCTTGTTTTCTTTTTGAGATTATTGAGTTTCCTATACTCCTGTTTGAGCATGTAGAAGTTCTTGGAAAATGTTTTAATGGTATTCATGTACAACAGAAGCTTATGCTTGTTACACTAAAGAACTGGAATGTAGAGTTCCCCTGCTTTTTATTTTTCCTGCTTTTACTAATCAGTATTTCCTCTCCTCTTTCTTGCAGTGCCATCCTTACAAATAGTGATCTTTTCTTCTTAAAATCATGATTTTCTAGCTGGGTAGATGGCGCAAGCATGTAATCTTAGCACTGGAGAGGCTGCAGCAGGAGAATCACTGCAAGTTCAAGACTAGTGAGTTCAAGGCCAGCCTACATCACAAAGAAGGGCTTAGCTTAAAAAAGTGCCAAAAATATATATTGTATATGATTATTATATTATATATAATATATATAATGATTTTTATAGCACGTATCATAAACCAGGCTCTATTCTGATTTAAAAAAATGGTCCCAAATATCCCTAGAATGAAGAGGTACGTTGACACAAATTGCAATCAACTTTATTGCCCTGTACTAGATGAAAGGTAACAGATAGATAGGAAAATAGTTAATTTGGTCTTACATGAAGCTTCAAACTCATTACAAATCACATGATTGTGATAAAAGTTAAAGGAATAGATTGCATTTTAGATTATTATAACAAAACAGCATCCCATGAAGCATTATTTTAATGGTGTGGAAGAGTCACAAGGTAAACTGGGAGTTATCTTGGTTACAGAATGTGAAAAATCCCTATGAGCTAGATTCAGAGAACCAGTCTGCCGGCAATCCCATGAGGAATTATTAACCCTGTAATTATGTTCCAGAGAAGATGGTGAATTTATTGTAACCAGAGTTTGCAATCATTGTAAATAAATGTTTGAATGTTAATTTCTAAAACAGAAAGCAGGTTTATGACATCTCTAAACCTTCACCAGGAATTGTTGGGAATGTCATCCTCAGCATGCTGACTAATAAAATACATAATAAATCTACTATGGCCTAATAAATTGACAAGTATTTGTTGCTTTGTTGGACATTGAAATGGTCAACTCATACATTCCCAAGAGACTCATTTAAAATGGTTTATCTTCAAACAGGACTTCTACTTCCTAAGTGTTCATGTTTTCATCTAGATCTTTAAGGCTTAAGGTAGATTTCCTCTTTCCCTCCTAATAATATCAAGTTATTTCTTGTTATTTCTAAATCACTCCTTTGAGATACTTTTACTGTCCCATATTATAGGTGTGGAAATATCACAAAGGCTTATTAATTAGTAATCACCATAGTTAAGAAGTTTGACTCAAGAGTCCACTCTCTAAGGTATGATTCCTTTTTTTTTTTGGTGGGTCTGAGGTTCGAATTCATGACCTTATACTTGCCAGGCAGGCATTTGTGCCACAGAGCTATATCTCCAGCACCTAAGGTATGATTCCTGACTTGTGAATAGTATTGTTTCTTAGCATGAACCTTTAATCAGGGAAGAACTAAACTTCTAAGATACAAAAAAGTTGTATTCATTGATTTTTCAGCCACAGAGGTTGAAACTAGGACGTTGGCACTAAGGTATATCTCGAAGCCTTTTGATATTTTTAATTTTGAGCAATGGTCATGTATGCTAAGTGCCTAAATATCCAAGGCTGAGCTCAAACCTGTGATCCTCTTGCTTCAGCTTTCTGAAATGCAGGGATTGACAGGCGTGAGCTACAAAGCCCAGAAAAATCTACTATATCCTGAGTGTAATTTTTTTTCAGGAATTAATTTTTGCCCTGCAATAGGTAACAACAGAAACTACCTGATAAATAAGTATTAAGTAATGGCAAAGATAAGTTAATTTAATAATGTCAACTGATTGACAAAAGAAGAAAAGCATTTATTTTCTAAGCCCTATATATTACTACATTACATTATTCTACTCATTTTTCTGTATTAATGTCTAATTCTGCTAGCACTATGAGTAATAAATCTTAAATTCTGAGATTGCAAGTATAGTGTTTAATTGAGGCAATACAATATACCAGTGTAATTTTTTCTTTGTGGGATATTGCACAATGAATATCACTTCACGTAAGGATAAAATAGTAATAGTACAAAGCACTATTTCAGATTTTCAACTTTGTTAGAAAGTTGAACCAAGCTTATTATCTTTTATCCTCTATCAATTGTTCTATCTTTATCATGTCTTTTGTTTTTTTATTTTATCAGTAGTATAAATGTGCAGATTTTATGAGTTGACATTAAATTACTCTAATAGTACACTTGTAGTCCAAAAGCTAACAAAGATAGTACTTGCAATTAACTGCTTGCAATTGGTTAATAACTGCCCAGATCTGGGGAAAACATGGTAACAAAGGAAGAGAGATTTCTGAATTGGGCAATCTCATTTAATCCTTGGTAGAGATATGGCCTGAAAACAGTCAAATCTTCATTTCCATTCCTGTATGGAACCTGGTTTCAGAAGTGTTTCTTACCAATGCAGAATAGGGAAAATGATTCTGGAGGTAGAAGCATGTCATCTTCAGCTGACACAGATTCAAGAAGCTAGTTCCAAGGAACTTGAGAGGGAAGACGTTCGCCATCTTAGCTGTGTTTTCCTATCTATATAATGCCGTTTTGTGGCAATGTAAATGATACTGTATCTTCAGGTTCTCTTTCAGGTAACTAAATCGTTCATGCATTGAAGTACATCTATTTCTGTATGCTCAGTCTGTCCTGCAATATCATTTAGTTTGTTTATTCTAACAGTTTTTTTAAAGCATATTTGTCTCGCTATATACAGGACCACATAATGTAAAACAATTTTACTTTCTCTTTTCTGACATAGGTGAATTTTACTTTTTTTCTTGTCTGATTGCTTTGGTTTATACCTTTAGAATGACACTGACAAATAACAAGAGTAGTAATCCTTGTCTTATTCCTGATCTTAGATAAAAAGCTTTTAGTCTATTTCTTATACAGTATCAGTGAGTTTTCATATGTAAATCTCTTTGAAGGAGCTGTGTGTGGAATGAATGCCTGCAGTAACAGCTCCACAGCAATCTAAAGCAAAAGAATCACAAGTTTGTGAGAACAGCTTGTGTAATTTAGCAACACTCTGTCTAAAAGTTTTAATGGCGGAGGGATACTTCTGGGGTTTTACCTTAGTGATTCCAAAGTTTAGTCTCTGGTAGTAAAGAGAAAAAATAGACTTAGAAGAAAATACAGGGGAAAAGTTTCATGACGTTGTTATTGGAAATGATTTCATGAATAAGAAAACAAAAGGGTAGAGAACTCAATAAACAAATGGGATTACATCAAAGTAAAAAACATCTTCTGCACAGCAAAGAAAACCATCAACAGAATGAAAAGGCAATTGCATAATAGGAGAAATATTTTCAAGCCATATGTCTGATGAAGGGTTAATCTACAAAATATGCAAAAGACTGTTAGAATTCAGTTGTCAAAAATAAATGAATAAAACAGTTTTAAAATGGGCCAGGGTCTTGAATAGACATTTATCTAGGAATACATACAAATGGCCAATAGGTATTTTTTGAAATGCTCAGTGTCATTATTCATTAGAGAAATGCAAATTAAGGCCCACACATGCAATATCTCCTCACACCTGTCAGGATGGCAATTATCAAAAAACAAAAGACAGTAAGCGTTGGCAAGGATATGAAAAAACTGGAAATCTTTGCATGCTGTTAGCGAGAATACAAAATGCTATGGAAAACAGTAGTGATGTTCCCCACAGTGTTAAAAGTAGCACGACCATATGATGCACCGATCCCACTTTTGGATATTTATCTAAGAGAAATGAAATCAGGATCTTGAAGAGATAGCTCTGCTGCATTTGCCGCGGCACTGTTTATAAAACCTAAGTTGTGGAAACAACTTAAACATGCAGTGAGAGATGAGTGTATTTTTATAATGTGGTATGTTATGCAAAAAATATATACTAGCTATCCTTAAAAAAAGGCAGTTCTACAATATTCCACAACACAGATGAAACCAGTAGCAAAAAGACAAACAGCACAATTCCATTGATACGAGGTATCTAATGTAAGATTCATAGAATCAAAGACTGGATCGTGGTTGCTAAAAGCTGAGTGAGGTAATGGAAAGTTGCTGAATTTTATGCATGAAGTTATAATCAAGCAATATGAATAGACTCTGAAGGTCTGTTGTACCACACTGTAGCATTAGCAAGTAGGAGCCTGTGGTCAACTTCTAAGTTTGTTGACAGGGCAGGGCTGATCTCATATTAACTGTGTCAGGATAATAAAAATTAATTAAGAAAGAACAAAAACACCAGGGAACATGTTTCTTGTATAAATTAAGTACACATTTGTTACTTTAAAAATATAAACGTGTACTTTGTGTTCATTTGTAACCTGATCTGGTTAAATTTAAGACAATTAAATAAAATTTTAAGGGAAAATATTTCTGGTGCTGTCATGCATTTGGGGATTAAAGGAAAACATACTCTAATATGAACCAACTTTCACATATTTGGTCTAAAAAGAAATCCCACGGTAATATGTAGATTGATTATATAGTACAATGCTATTTTTACAAATTTTAATTGACATAGTAGTTGTACATATCTAAGGGGCATGGTGTGACATTTCAGTATACATATATAATGCATAAATATCAAATCAGGGTAACTAATACATCCATCACCACAAATATTTACTATTTTTTTGTGTATGTGTTACTGTGTGCCCATGGTGGGTGCATACTAAATCCTCTCAATAGGCTATTTTGAAATGTACGACTAAGTGCTGTCGATCATGGCCATTCCATTGTTCTGCAGAACATTAGAAGATATTCTTTCCTTTCAAGGAAAGAATATATATATATATATATATATATATATATATATATATATATATATATATATATTAACACTTTTTCTCTACTCTCCTCCTCTTTTTACTTTACCCAGCTCTGTTAAGCACTACTCTCTACTTTTAAGAAATCACATTTCAGCTTCTACATACAAGAACATGCAGCATATCCTTCCATGCTTGACTTATTTTACTTAACATAATGGCCTTCAATTGTGTCTATATTGCTGTGCCAGAAATTCTTTTATTTTTTATTTTTATTTAGAACAGGGACTACAGGGTCTTACTGCAAAGATCAGACTTGTAGTGACCCTCCTGTTTTCAGCCTCCCAAGCACTAGGATTCCAGGCATGCACCACCATGCCCAGTCTCAGTTGCTGTCTCAGTGCACCTTGGCGTAAGGCTGGCACGGCATGCCAGGGATTGAACCCTGGTTTCTACACCTGTCTAAACAGGCACTTTAGTCTGCTGATCTATATGGCCAGCCCAGAAATTATTTTGCTTTGGTGACTGTAAAAATTTCTGTTATTATGTATACAGCATGTTCTTTATCCATTCACTGAAGGAGGCCTGGGTTTGTTCTGAATCTTAGCTATTGGAAATAGTGCAAATATTTCCTAAATAATTGATTTCACTTGTTCTGGAAATACAAACAATACTGCTAGCTCATGGGGTAGCAGTATATCCAGTTTTTTTAAGAAAATTTCATTTTGTTTTCTACAATGGTTGTGCTAATTTATGTTATCATCAAAAGTATATCAGTTCTTCTTTCTCAATATTTTCACCAACATTTGTTATCCTTTTCTTTTTAGTAATAGCTATTCTAACTGGTATGAGATAAAATCTCTCACCTTTCAGTTTAATTTGCATTTTAATGATGGCCAATAATGTTAAGCATTTTTCATATACATGTTGGTCTTTTGTGTATCTTTGTAGGTCATTTGTACATTTTAAAATCAGATTACCGAATTTTATGTTTCTATTGAATAAAATGATATTTTTGATGTATTAAATTGTATAATATATAATATATAATAATAATGTATAATATATATGATAAAAATTAATGTCTTTTATTTTCTTTATACTCTGTCAATGTGGCTAAGCTAACAAAATTAAAAATTGTATATGTGGCTCACATTTGTGGCTTCTTATGTATTTATTTTGGATACTTTACCTTAGGTGTTATTCCCCAGAATGTAATTCCAATGATTTTTGGCTATAAAGTGAATATAAGTGTATTCAGATATATACACATATGTATGTATGTCTTTCTTTTTTATGTATTAGTACAGGGTCTACATTGTTTCATTACACAGATCAGACTTGTAGTAATCCTCCAGTTTTTATCCTCTCTCTATATCTACATTTATATCTGTATCTGTATCTGTATCTGTATCTATATCTATATCTGAATATCTATATATGAATATGTATGTGAAAAAATATATATGAAAATGTACCTTCATCAACTTCTCAGGGTCTTGTATAATATTGCTATAGAATGAAATAATGTAGATATCATTACTATAATTTCTTTATAGTAATCCAGAAATTTATATATTACAAATTTCCATTACTAATGCTTCCAAAATGTTAGTTGTGTAGCTAGACTCTAGTCTCAGTTGCCTTATTTTTTGGTTGAGTCAGGCTGCTTTAATTGCAGGTCTGGTCAGGAATATGGAGTTGACGATCAAACCATGGTACCCTATGCTTGATTGCCCAAGCAGGCACTTAAACAACTGAGCTAATCCATAAGTCCCTTGCCTCAGTTTTGTGAAAAGAAGAAAATGAATATACACTTCTTCATTAAGAAGTCTTTGGTGTATTATATGTAATATGAAACAGCTTCAAAAATTTCTCAAATAAAGTTTCCAATTTGGGAACATCTCCTCTATGCTTAGGATTGACCTATGACTATATCTTGCACAAATGCATTTTAAATTGAACATTAAAATTGTTTTCTTAAGGTGCATAGTTCTTACCTCAGTATTCCCTGAGTCCCACGGATGAAAAGATGGAACATTGCAATAATAAGAGACAGGGCTCCTTGACTGAAGGGCCCAGGTAGGAAATTAACTAACAGTCCTCCAAATATGTACTTAGACACTTAGCCTACATTTTTATAAGGCCACTCAAAACTTGTTTAGGCTGAGGTTGCAATGTGATAAGCATAGAAATCTCTGAGCTCCACAAACTTAATTCTTTTGTGTGTGGCTGGCTCAGCCTGCCCTGGGGGTGGGGCTGGCATAGCATGTGGTACCAGGGTCAAACCACAGTCACTGCCCTTGCCTAAGCAGGTGCTTTAGTCTGCTGAGCTATTTCGCCAGCCCCAACACTCACTTTTGATTGAAAATGGGGAAAGAAGAGGGACACAGTAACAACTATGTTAGATTCTATAGTGTTTCATAGACCACCATAATAAATGATGTGTACAGCAAAAGTGGACTAGAGTTTTGAGCAAAGCAGTGATTTTATCTTACATTTTAAAAGAATAAGTTTTACTGCCGTAAGGAAAATCAAAATTTAGGGCACAGGCAAAATTGTAGATTTGAAGACCAGTTGTAAGCTCCTTACAATAGCACATAGAGAGGCTTGGAGTGGGGAGGTGGCAATCTATGAGGAGTATTGACCCTAATGTTGGACATGTGGCATTATGAAAATATAAATAATTTTCGAAAGCTATTTATGCAGGTTTTTCAAAAAAAAAAGTCACAAAAAAGAGAGGGTGAGAAATGTCTGTTCACTACAGTTGATGAATATAACAGACTCTGAAGTATAGGCTTAGGGGATTGTTTCATGTAATTTCTTAGAATGCAGTTGTGCTAAAAATGAATCACATATGGTTAGAAACTTGGTTCTTAGTACCCAAAACTGTTAGGGAAGGCAGACAAAATGTCTTATACATTATAAAGAAATACTTGTGAAAGGTGGAGTTTTCATTCATAGCCTAAAAAATGCAATTGCTTTCATAACTTGGTATCAGGTTCCTTTCTTCAGTTGTATCATCTGGTCAGTTGATAGACACATGTAATACTATATAACTTACTGCTTCCTTATTTTTATTGACACACACCTTCAGGTAAGACATAAACGGATGATATTTATTATCATTCTCATTTTATATCTTGAATTGTGTTTATTTTTATATTTGCTTCATGACAAGTGATACTGGTTTTATTATTTTTAAGGCATGTGAATAAAATAAGTGAGCTGACCAAAACGTACTTCTGTACAAGTCATAGGATATGACAAGACACAAAAGTCCAAGTCAAGCACTCGAGGCCTGGGAACACTGTCCTACTACAGTGCCTTCATTTCCTCCAAAACCCATCAACTGAAGCAGGCTTGATCAAGAGGGGACGTTTCACTTCCCATCTCTAACTTCCTATTTTCAGTGCTAGATCATGTAATTTCTTTTTTTTTTTTTTTTTTTGTCTTTTTGAGACAGGGTATCGCTATGCAGTTCAGGCTGGCCTTGAGCTCACTCTTGTAGCCCAGGCTGGTCTCAAACTCGCATCGACCCTCCTGCCTCAGTCTCCTGAGTGCTGGGATTACAGGCATGTGCCACCACGCCCGGCTTAGATCATGTAATTTCTATGCAAGTGTGACATTATTCTAGGCACTACACATAGTAGTTCACAAAGATAAATATTCTTATCTTTGAGAAATTCTTACATAAATGGATTTATTTTATTAAAAGCAAAACACTAAGAAATATTAAAAGTCTATTAAGTAAATCAGATTTTTTAAATTTTGCTTTCTAGAAATCCATACCCTTAACTTGTCAATTTTTATTGTACTCTCTTTAAAATAAACTAAATAATAAAAAGTAAGTAAAAAGGACAAGAAAATTAAGGTTTATTGAAAGGAAGAGTTAGTGTTCAATTTTATTCAACCAAACTTGCATTCTTATACCTCTAACCTGAGCAATAGATTTGAGGATGAAAATAAGTAACATAACAACCATTGTTAATTTTCCATTTGTGTATTGAAATTCTATGCCATCTATATTGCTATGTGTTGCTTTGTTTCTTTCTTTGTTTTTGTTTTCACTCTTTAAAGCAATTTTTTAATAGGGGAAATATGTATTTAGAATTAGCCAGCTGGACTCAGTTTAGATGATCCCAATTTTGTTGGCAATATCCAATGCATCATAATCAGGAGCCAGTTGGACATATGCCTTCTTCTCACCATCAGGCCTGATTAGGGTACTGACTTGGTGAACATCGATGTGATAGAGCTTCTTTACAGCTTGTTAAATGTGGTATGTATTGGCTTTGACATCCACAATGAACACGAGTGGGTTGTGCTTGATGTTTCTCATGGCTGACTCTGTGGTCAGGGGGAACTTGATGATGACATAGTGGTCAAGCTTGTTTCTCCAGGGGGCGCTCTTCTGAGGGTACTTGGGCTGCTTCTGGAGTTGAAGTGTCTTGTGATGGCAGAAGGCAAGTGACATTTGTATCTTTTTTTGTGGTTTTACTCTTTAGCTCTGAAATATGAGTGTCTAATCCTATTTAACTTTGTCATCAAGTTTTCAACTTTAATGATTTCCAACTCATAGAGCATCCTGTTCTCAAGAGAATCCATTTGAAGTTCTCACCTTTTTCAGTGACTGAGAAAACAACAAATAGCTTGAAAAGTCTACCTAATGACAAATGAAATATCAAGCAGAGAGGAACAGATATCTCCGGTGAGATGAAATTAGGTTTTGCACATTTTTACGCAAATAGTTTAGAAGATGCAAAATAGACTTACTGTGCCACTTTCTGACAAATCCAGCTTGCAAGAATAAATCCTCAGTAAGGTACAGAAAAATATGCTTTAGAATATCTGCTCAATAACATTGCGAAACTAAGGCTTTATTGGTAGGAGAGGCGATATGCAACTCTACTTCAATACAATAGGCTGTTTGTAAGAAACAGAGGATTCCATCCAGAATGAACATATCATTCAGAATGTATCAGTCACAGCTCCAGCTGTGATAGTTGAGGATGTCTAAGTGTGGAATACTGATCGTGCTATCAGCAGTGGCACTCACAAGATCTGCTGTGTTTAGGTGTACATGGCATCTTAAGAAGCTGAAGTACAGTGATATCCATAATTGATTCATAATTGGAATTGTTCTCCAGTGGCATATTATAATTAACTTTTAAGAATAATCCATAATTTTTTTCTGTTTAAGTGACAGAAGTGTTGAAGTTACCAATCTTTTGTCAAGAATCCAGTAACAGAGTTGGTATTGGTAGAGACTCTGCTGTGAATCAAGAGTACAGGACTACAGCCTACAAGACTATTTCAAACAGTACAGCCACTCAAAAATTGCAAAGTTCCTCCATAAGATCTCGTGTTGAAGTGCAAATAAAAAACACAGCTTAACAAAAAAACATAGCTTAAAAAGTAACATATGTACAACCATGTTTCTAGCAGCACAAGGTCATAGCTAAATCTTGGAAACAACCCAAATGTCCATCAACTGAGAAATGGATGGAAAACATGTGACACTTTTATATAATGAAGTGCTACTCAGCTATAAAGAAAGATAAACTCTAGGTCTTTTTATAGGTAAATGGATGCAACTAGGGACCATACTCATAAGTGAAATAAAACAGACCCATGGATAAACATTGTACTGTCTTCCTAGTGTAAGAAACTGAAAGAGTAAACAAAACCTGAAAGGTACAATAGATACTGTGAAAGGGAGAGGAACTGCTCAAAAGGAAAGAACAACTGGGATGCGGAAAGAAGAAAAGAAATAAGGAAGGGAAACTATAGAGAGAGAAAAATAGAAAGCTAAGATAACTATACTACTAATTTCTATTGGCTTAGCAATAGAATTATGCTTAGTAATTAAGTTAATGCTTAATTGTTTGACCAATTTTTGAAAATGTATTTAGTACAGGGTCTTATCACACAGATTGGACTCATAGTGATCCTCCTGTTTTCAGCCTCCCAAGTGCTGGGATTATAAACACACACCACCACGTCCAATGTCTATCCCTGTCTCAGGGTGCCCTGGGGGCTGGGCCAGCATGGCATGCTGGAGATGGAACCCCAGTCTCTTCATCTGCCTAAGTAGGCACTTTAATCCACTGAGCTATCTGGCTGGTTCTTTTTTTTTTTTTTCCAAACATTTTCAAAAGACTTTTATTTTAAAACACACACACACACACACACACACACACACACACACACACACACACACAGAGTGGGACAAACGCTGTTAATGGTCATGGCTGGAAGATTACCCTGATGGCTCACACTGGTCAATTCTGCTCATCTGCAATTCAGTCCTGCATAGCACAAGATGCATCTCTTCCATGACATCCTGTCTGCAGCAATGAGTCTTTTGTGACAGTAATCTCATATCTGGCTGGTTCTTGTTTGGTCAATTTTGATGCCTATATCTGGTAATCTGGACAACTACTTTGAAGGTAACAATATGCAATATAACAACCAAAGTTCATTTCCTATCATTATATTTGCAAATTCTGTGCAGTTTTAATTTTTTAAATTCTCTTTAAAATGAAAAATGTGGTTTGGAATTTGTTTATGTAGGCAAAACTTTATCTGGAGAGGAACAATAGTTTATCTATACATGCAACCATTTTAAGAAAAATAGAACTAAGAGTAGATTCAGACAACTGGACCACAAGTTTGAGGCTAGCATGAGAAATTTAATAAGACTTGTCTCAATAGTGGCAAGGGCTGAGAATAGAGCTCACCATGACATCCCTGGGTTCAATAGCCATTACTACCCCCACCACCACAGAGCTAGTGACTCATAAAAGTACACAAATACCATACAAATAGAAGTGTGAAAATGTGTATATCTTATTGTGTTCAAATATTACTTTGTCTTTAAGAGCTGAGCAACTGATAAATGATCTTGTGAATCATATATGCCTTTCAACTTTTAATGAGAACAAGTACAAGAAAAATCCCAATACAGGGAAAATAAAGGTTTTATTCTCAATTAGAAGGGAGACATAAATCACAGTGAAGAAATAACAAACTGCAACTGAATAAACTTTGAGAATACCATGACTCAAACAGATAAACTGGAAAAAGACAATTAGAAAAATTTGGAAATATATTGCATTAAATAGTATGTTCAAAAATTATTTTTCACTACAATGGGTGTGACAATGGCATAGTAATAATGACTTCCCCAACTATGTTTTGCATCTTTAAGTCTACTTAAAGACTTATTGTTGCCCTTTTTGTGTCTTTATATTTAACATATGTGTCCTTTATACCTTTGTATCCATTATATTTAAGTTGTGTGTGTGTGTGTGTGTGTGTGTGTCACTACTCCATCGCTGGCTCTGCACATCTAAAGGCTGGGCCAATGCAGCCTACGGTGCCAGGGATCGAGCCCTGGGCCCTGTGCTTACCTAAGCAAGCACTTAGTACACAGAGCTATACGGTCTGCACTTGTATCCATTATATTTAAAGTATGTCATGGGGGAGTATATAGTTACATTTTGCTGTTTAAATCTATCTGGAAACTTCCTCATTATTATCTTTCTATTGGTTTTCTCTTCAAACTGCTATCTTCCAGTTCTCCAAAGGGCCCTCTATTGGTCAGCTTTACGTCGCTGTGAGAGATCAGATCGAATAAAGATTTCACAGGTTTCATTTCATGATGGCTCGGATCTAGCACTATGGATCTTTGGTGAGACAGAGCAGCATGACTATTGTCCATAGTGAAGGAAAAGCACTCACCTAATGGGGGCCAGGAAGGAAAAAAGTAGGAAGCAAGGACCCAGCACCCCGGCACTTTCCAGAATGCTGTCCAGGGATCAATAGACTCTCCCTTCTAGGTTCGTTCCTCAAAGTGCCATCAGGTGGGGACCAAGCACATAGACTTTAGGGGACATGTAATATCCAAGCCATAACAAGACCTTTACATACAGGTGATTTCTTCTCCCAGGGACAGCTTGTCTCCTCATCCCACAGTCACTCCTCTCACTATAATCCGAGCTTCCTCGGGGATGTGCACCAACCCTGTGCCTAAGTCAGTGTTTTTTTTTGTTTTTTGTGGCTTCTGCTGCTGTGCTGTCATCTTTCTCAAAGGAGCACATAATCAGCTATTTTTGTGTGAGTGTGTGATTGATACCTGTTTCTTCTACATCTGATACTTTGATAAGAGGACTAATTTTAGGTTGTAAGGAAGTACTTGCAGCATTCTACTACAACTAGTTTTACCTTTATTTAACTAAAAGTCATAAGTATAAAAAGAACATTTATTTGTTTGTTTGTTTGTTTATTTAAGGGAAGGGTCTACAGGGTGTTCAGGGGCTCACTACTTGATTAGACTTGTAGTGATCTGCCTGTTTACAGCCTCCCAAGAGCTGGGATTGCACGTATGTCTCAATTGCTGTCTCAGTGCATCCCAGAGCAGGACCGGCATGGTGGGCCTGGGGATAAAGCCTCCTGGCCCCTTTGCCTGCTTGCAGGTGTTTTAATCCACTGAGCTATTTGCCCAGCACTAGAATTTTTTTAAGTTTTTCTGTCCATCTTCCTCTCCCAGAAGTGTGGTACCTCATGGGGGAAGGGCAACTGTTGCATAAAGAGTAACCTGCTCTACCATCAATATTGGGCCTTTATACTAAGGACTGTGAGATGCTTTGAAGCTTCCAGTAATTGTGGGCTCATTCTTACAGAAGAACAGATTTCCTGAGGCAATCTTATTTTCTGCACACCCACACCAAGGACAAATAGATCTGTCCAAATGCTGGTTTACTTCAAATATTTTCCAGATTATTTGATGCAAATTCCTTTTCCACAATATTCCATTGTCATTTTTAAATGAACTTGGCAAAGCTGAGGGCTTTGACTCATGAATGTTCACTTTCTTCCTGGATTAAGTAGGCAGTCAGAGGGAAAAATGTCTGATGACTCAAAGTTTCTATGAGTGTGTTCAAGTTCTTTATTTCTGCTTGGAAATTACTCTGAGTGCAAGTAGAAGTAAAGATGTGCTATATATCCTTCCTGTCATTCTTGTGCAAACAGTACACTCTGCAGGACTTCCATCTTTTCAGAAATATACCAGCTTTTCAAGGGGTTCTGACCCATTCCTTGCTTAACTGAAAGCATTTATTTCTTCCTGTACACTTACTTTTAGAAAGTCTAGTACAAATAACTCAAATTGAGACAGAAGAAGTGGAAATTCAGAAAAACCAAATTACTTGCAGGCTGGAACTGTCCTTGGGTTTAGTTGCATTTAATTAGGATAAATATAAACTCAGAAATACGGTGACCTTTTCTAGACATCAAGAGATACCTTACTCTCCTCTCACAGTAAGCACATTAAAAGCATATATCTTTATCTTTCTAGTGCTGAGACCTTAAAATTTGTCAAATAAATATAAAACCATGATGTTAATATCTGGCTTCTTAAAGAAAGCTTGTCTGCCTCCACTTCCCTGAAAATAATGGTTGTTGCCATTAAATTGTATAACTTTCACAGAGGTAGTATGTGAAAAAAGAAAAATGCTGGGTGTTAATATTGTCAGAGAATTCACAGTTGAAACTTAACTCCAGATCAGTGCAAGTTCAAGACCAGCCTAGGCTGCAAGAGTGAACTCAAGATCAGTCTGTACTGCATAGTTAGACCCTGTCTCAAAAAGACACTCCCCCAAAAAGAAAGAAAAAAATACAGAAACTCCAAATATAATAGGAGATGAGCGTGGGGCTCTTAAAAGTTACAGTTCTTGGGAAACCATTAGGTCATGAAGTTTGAGTCCTCAGGAACAGCATTAACGTGCTTACCAAAGACATGTAGTGAGCTGCCTCATAGCTCCAGCAAGTGAGGACTCAGTGAGAAGACAGCTATCTGGAAAGTAGGCTGTGGCTCTCAGCAGACATCAGCTCTGTAGGTGCTTTACCCCTGGACTTTCCAGCATGCAGAACTGCACAGAATAAATAGCTGCTGCTTATAAGCCCCCTGGTCCGCAATATTATCATAGCAGCCTAGAAGGCTTAAAGTGCCCTACTCCTGAAATTTATGACAAATTATGCTGGTTAAAATCTGAACTGAGAATTAAATTAAATATTAGATTGCTAGTTATAGAAGTGACCTTCTCCTTTGGGAGGAAGGCAGCAAGGATCCAAACCCAGGATCCTAAACACTATCAAAAGTTTAAATCCCCAAATGAAGAACATAAGGGTTGTCCAAAAGTGTAACTCAGGTACTTGTCTGTCTGTGCCTGACTTACTTTAGCTCAGCACAACCTCCAGTTCTATCCATGTTATTCCAAATGAAAGAACTTCTTTATTTCTCAAAACTGAATAGCACTGTATTCGCTTTATTTATCACTTTTCAGATACATTGATTGCTTCTAGTATTTCCCATGATGTTTAATTCTGCCATGGCGACAGAGTGCAGATGCTTCCTTGGCATCCTGATTTTGTTTCTTTAGATGTACACTCAGAAGTGAGAATGTAGCTGTTTTCCATTTTAGAGGAACCTCCATAGCTTTCTCCATTAAATCTGTACAACTTTATATCCCCAAAGGAACAGATTTTGACACTGGTACACTGAAGATAACGTCTCATTATCATGGACCTCTCCACAGAAGGTAGCATATAGGCCCATGAAAGATGTAACACGAGGGAGGAAATGGGGTGGGAGGTGGAAACAGGAATGTTCTTCTCAAAGGGAATCTGGTCTCCTTCAAAAGGTACACTATGAAGTATTAGTTATGATCATGACAGAATAACTTTGAGTAGATTTTCTATCATCTGGTAAGCAAATAAGAAACCAAACAAAGCACAAGTCAGCAATCCTTAACCAAACAATCCAAAACATCAAATGTTCCAAGAACTAAAACTGTTTGAGTACCAACAAGATGTCACAAGACTTGACCTCATGTGATGCTTCAAAGTCAAAACTCAGGTGAGCTAAAAATATTGCATCAGTTGTGTATGTGTTTAAGATGTATGTGTAATAAGAATAAACTTTATGGTTAGACCTGGGTCTTACACATGTGTAATATTTCAAAACTTGCAAAGATTCCCAAATCCAACCCAGCTCATCTAAAATGTTTTGTACAAGGTTACTTAACCTGTATAATCAAACAATAGCTTTCACAGTGTAGATAAATGGAGATGGAGGCATATGATTCAGAGATAAAGGAAATAAATGAGAATATCCACAAATAGCTTTATTTTTCCACTTGGAGACATTTTTCTGACTACAGCGCAAAGAGGGAACTCTTAAGAGCATAGAATTATCTTTGAGCTATGGGGAAAGATTTTGAATTAGAAGAGGTCAAGAGAAGCAGAACGTGTAGGGCAGAGTAACAGAGAGCAGAGAAATATGCAGAGAAAAAGTTCCATAAGACTACTTAAAGATGCTTGTGCACTTATAGGGTGGGCCTTTACAAGAAAGTTAAGCAGGAAGCAACTCTAAGGGGAAAAATAGCTAACACTATCATCCTCAGAGCTTAAAGATATTTGAATTTCCATTAGTATAACTGAAAAAAATCTTGTTAAACTCCTGTTATTCAACAAAAGCTTTTAAAAGGTGAAGGTTATTTGTTATAGCTGGGGAGTTTCTGGAAAAAATTTATTTAGAAACTTTCTTAACATAACTTAAAAAGTTGGGAAACAAAAGATTCACTCAGTTACGAAAACAAAACTCAATATTCTTTAAGGCAAATTCATAATGAAAATATTGTATAGCACAACCAGCATTTAATAAAATCATTACCAGACATATGAGGTCACAGAAAATTGGAATAGAGGGCTTCTATCTTAATCTGATAAAAGCCATCTATGACAATCCAACAGCTAAAATAATTCTAAATAGGGAAAAACTGAGGCCTTTTACTCCCAAATCTGGTACAAGATAAGGATGTCCTCTATCACCACTCCTATTTAATATAGTTCTCAAATCATTATCTACAGCTATTAGACAAGAGAGAGAAATAAAAGGAATAAAAAAAGGTAAAGAAGTTAAACTATCATTATTTGCGGATGGCGTGATAATCTACTTTGAGGACCCAAAAAACTCCACCAAGAAACTACTAGAATTAATACACAAATTCAGTAGTAAAGCACAATACACACAAAACTCAATAGCATTTCTCCACACAGATAGCAAACACACTGAGAGAGAAATTAGAGAAACAATACCTTTTACAATCAGGGGCTGGGAAGATAGCTCAGTGGTTGGCAAGTGTAAGGTCCTGAGTTCAAGCCCCAGTACCGAAAAAAACAAAAACAAAAAAAAAAAAACAAACAAACAAACAAACAAAAAAAAAAAAAATATATATATATATATATATACACACACACATACACATACACATACACACACACACACACACACACACACACACACAATAATGCTGAAGAAAATGAAATACTTAGAAATTAACCTAACTAAAGAAGTAAAAGACCTTTCAATGAAAATTATAGTACTCTGAAAAAAGAGATCCTTTTCAGAAAATGGAAAGATATTTCATGCTCTGGATAGGAAGAACCAACATTGTGAAGATGGCAATACTTACTAAATTGTTATACAGATTTAATGCAGTCCTTATCAAAATACCATCAACACACTTCACAGAACTGAAGAAATCATTCCTAAAATTTGGAACCAAAAATCCTAGAATTGCAAAGACAATTCTGGGCAACAAAAGTAAGGCAGGAGGCATGACAATTCCTGACCTAAAGCTAGACTACAAACAACACTGATAAAATCAGCATGGTATTGGCAAAAGACAGACCTGAGAATCAGAGGAATAGATTAGAAGATGCAGAAGCCAATACAAACACAGTCAGCCAGCTTATCTTCTACAAAGGGGCCAAACATGTTTACTAGAAGAAAGATAGCCTCTTTAACAAATAGTGCTGGAAAAACTGGCTCTCAACATGAGGTTACAGAAAATGTGACCAAAAACTGGATTAAAAACCTGTTGGTAGGATGAAAATCAGATATGATAGAGATAGTGGAATTTAGCAATAAAATTTTAAATAGTTGGATCTATAATTCAGCAGCACAGAGCCTGTCCGGCAAATGCAAGGTCCTGAGTTCAGTTCCCAGTATAAAAGAAAAACAAAAAGGTAAAATTTTAAGATAATTAACATAAATATTTCAATAAGCTTATAGGAAAAATATGATGAAAATAATATAGATTAATCAGATTAATCTTAAGTATTAAGCAAAAACATATAACTTCCATAAAGAAATGTTTACTGAGAAATACAAGTTTAAAGAATTGGTAGACATAACAAAATAATAATAACAATAATAATTAATAATGATAATAATAATAATAAATTATATCTAGGCAGAAGACCACGACAAAAATTAACAAAGCCTCAGGAACCTGTGGGATAGTGTCTGGGGTCTTAGTCACTTTCTTGTCCTGGAACACAATAGCTCACAACTTAACACCCACAGTGTAAGAGAGAAGCAGTTTATTTTGGTGCTCGATTCACAGAGGTATTGGTCTTAGCTGGCTCCCAGGTAGGATTGCGGGGCAGAGGGGCACAGCAGAGGAGAGACGCTCCCGGACCCAAGAGCAAAGGGAAACCAGGGAAGAGGGTGAGCTCTCCTGGCCCCAGCCCAGAAAGCAGCCCTAGGTGAGCTCCACTTTTTCAACAGGTGCCACTTCTCAACACCTCTTCATCCAATGTACTGCCAAACACCCCACCTCTGGGTGCCAGAGTCTTCGAGGAGGGGACAGCTAGGTCTAAAATGATACCATCTGGCAATCCAATCCACCTGTACTTGAAAGTTGAGAAGAAAGGAAAATACTTGAAATAAAAGTCATATTTTTGAACATTTAATGAAAATTATAAAGCCACAGATTTGAGAAGTCCAAAGCTCAGATATAAAGAAAAATCATGCCAAGATAAAATGCAATGAATTTCTATGACTAAAGATAAAGAGGAAATATTGAAGGCAAGCACAGAAAAAGCAACCATGATATGTAAGGGAAGATAAGACTCACCAATACTTCTAATCTGAAATAATGAAAGTCAAAAAGCACTGTACTGAGATCTTTAAATTGCTGAAATTTAAAACAACAAAACAAAACAAACAAACAAACAAACAAACAAAAAACCCACCAGTCTGTAATTCTGATGCTTGAGGAATCTTGGAGATTGCTACTGCTGCACATACACTTTCAATTTTTTCTTTAAGGGCTGTTAGTGTGGGTTTTCTGCAGTATACAACACTTCTAGGGTCCCCCATAGGAGGGTAATACTAACCACTGACAAAGTATCATCCTACATTTTTCTTTCTCTGAAGTGTGTATAGCTTTTCTTGGCAGTCGCATCAACTCTATCTATCTATCTATCATCTATCTATCTCTATAAGCTCATATATACATCTTTATATAGAATCAAATGTCATTATTTTGGAGAATACTGTTACTGAATATAGACCACCCTGTAATTCTGTATTCAGTAACAGTAGCCTTAAAGATATATATGCATATATGTGGATCTATCTATCTATCTATCTATCTATCTCTATCTGAGTTTTTTCCAATATTTAAGGAATAAAGTAATATTTTTATTTCAGAAAATAAAGAAAATGTCAACATTTTCAACTCAATTTTAAAGATGAACATCACTGTAAGAAAAGCAAAAACAGACCCATTTCTCCAATAATCATGGATGCAAAACAACTTACTATGTTACTTTAACATTTAATAGAGGAACATATACTATTTCATAACCAAGATTTATCCTAAGAAGACAAAAATTAATAAAAGTAACTCATCATTTTAGCAAAATGTGTGAAAATCCTTAGATTATCTTAATAGATGAAGAAAAGACATTTTAAAGAATTCAAATTCATTTGAACCTAAAGCAACCCAAGAATAGAAAGGAACTTCTCAAAATGATGAAATACACATATGAAACACCCATAGTTAGCATACTTCTCTGTGAAAGATCAGTTAAGATTAGGGAAAAATAAGGATGCCAGCTCTCACCACTTCCATTTAACATTTTACTTGAGCTCTGATCCCCTTTGGAAAAAAGGAAAAAAAGACCCATAGGGATTAAAACAGAAGATGTGCAAGTTTCTCTTTTTTTCAGGCAATATAATATGTACACAGAGTAGTGTAAATTATCCATATAAAGCTATTAGGATGAATAGTTTATTTATTGTGCTTACAGGATACAAGTCAAAGTGCAAGAACAAACTATAATTCCATATAGAAGCAAAAACTAATTGGAATATTGAATGACTAGAATGTGAAATTTTTGAATATTATTTTAAAATCTTAACATCAGTGTAACATTTTATTTTAAAACATGGTTCATTTGCCTGAAAAGCATGAAATATTTAGAAATAAATTTCATAAATGCCATGTGCAATATCTTTACCATGAAATCTGCAGAATTTATGTATTTATGTATGATATATATATATATATATATATTTATGTATATGTGTGTATATTTATTTGCTATACTGCCTTGCTAAGCAGCTCAGACTCATACTGATCCTCGTGTCTCAGCCTCACCAGTGCTGAGATTACAGGCATGCACTACCAAACTGGTTTTGGTAGCTGCCACAGTGTACCTGGTTTCCAGGGCTTGCATGGCTTGTGCTGCCAGGGACCAATCCTGAGTCCTTACACTTGCCAAGCAGGGGCTTAGATTGCTGAGCTATCCTTTCAGCCCTGAAAACTACAAATTTAGATGAGAAAATTTGAGGAGCTAAATATAGGCTAAAAACTCAATGTTGTTAAAGTTTCAGTAGTTCTTAAACTAATCCCAAGTTTCTACAAGGATTATAATCAAAGTCTTACCATTTCTTGGAACAAATTGTCATGGTGAATTGAAAATGTATACATAAGTATGAACAATTATTTTAAAATCTGGTTTATAAGTAACTCTTCACAGTGTCTATGCACCATCAAAACTCCAACACAGGGTTGTCACTTTCACTGAGCTGTGGTGCTTACAGAGACAAAACTTTTTGTGTATATCAACTATGGCAATAATCCTAATGCAAAACTGGAAACCAAAGTTATAATACTATTATCATTTTATAAAAACGATTAAAGATTCTGAAATTTTTGCCATTTTTGGTTTCAGAATAGAGACACAATAGAAATGACCAAGTTTCAGCATATGTTAGCATTTAAGATAACAGAAAAATTGTGCTCTAGAAATTTCAGTTAGGAAAGAATGCAACAATAGGGAATCAGACCTTGTGGAACCATCAGTAGAACTTCAGTGATCAGAGAGTCACTGCTGGGTGTTGGGAAATGAGCAAGGGCAGGAGCTGCAGGAGTCCCCCATGGGCGATCGCAGTAGAGTCTAAGTGCATGACTCCACAGGATGCTCAGAAGCCTCCCCATGCCCACTGCTGCCACAAGAGCAGCAGTGACACCTACTTCTCACAGTTTCATCTTGTAAGCAGGTGTCTCTCATGGACGGGATTATTGTGGCACCTTCTGACAGCAGTAAGAACTCTCACAAATACAGTTGCTAGGCCTTCAAAGGCTGTAATATGAGCAAGAAGAGAGAACCTGCCACTAAGATGTGCAAATAGCAGGGAACTGTGTGCAGTAAATTTTCACTGAGAGCAAGGCACCATGGTAGGTTGTGAGGAGAAGGTTGGATGGAATGACACGTGTTCTTAAGAAAACTACAACTTGGAGGCAAACGTAGGACTCGTACTTAAATACTACAGTTGAAAAAGCATATGACATCAAATTTATATTGCAAATGAAGTCATAAAGAAAATAGAGAAAGCATTCATGGAGTGCTCTATTGTACGTTGCATAGTCCTTCAATATTTTAAATTAGTCATTCTTTTGATACCTACATTTGCCAAAGTACATCCCTTGAAACAAAACAATGCCTGTTTAATTAACTACAATTCACTGTATGTTAAATGCTTTCCTTAAGATGGTTGAGCCACTGCTGGTATTGAGTTTGTACATAAGCTGTGCATTAACGAGCATCCCCATGCTAGAATTTAAATCTTAGTTACATATTCTGAGAAAATTAATTTCATCAGTTCATCCAGGTATCAATATTTCACTGTGTCATGGACTTTGCTGTACTACTATTGAAATGACAACTCTCTGAGTAAAGACCCCAAGTCCTTATCTTAAGAGCAGGTCCTTGATTTAAAATACTGAAAAACTCGTATGCAGTAATGCTATTTATATTACATATAGTGTGTGTATCAAATATTTGTGGTTTCCAGAGTACGAAATAATTTTGAGGATTTTAATCCATTGAACATTAGCTTTTTGTTTGACATCCTAGTTTTGTTGGTAAAACATCTTTGATTGTAGACTAACCTTGCAGATGGCTTATTGTATTATTTTTCTGTTGTTGATCTTTCCTAGCTATGAATACAGAGGGTGTTATTTCCAACTGGTATTCCAATGTTACAGTTATGATTCATTTACCATTTGAAGAGACAGAAATATTGAATGTAGTTAACATAGGCAGTTAATAGCAATAATCATTATCATAACAATTTATGGATATTTTAGAAGTATTTAAATCAAGATTATGAAACACTTCAAAGTTACTTTTTGCATTAACTTACAAATAGAACACACATTGATTTTTATTAGTCATGCAGACATCAAAAATTACTCTCATTATTCAGAAAGAAGTAATACCATGTTGTAAAATGTTATTTTTTTATCTTAGCAAAGATTTAAAAGCAGTTTCATTGTGACATCCAACCTTATTCTACTTGAACTCTTCTTTCATATGCAGTGATAAAGATTTTTTTATTTCAAGTTACTAACAGTTTGCGATTTTTGTCCCTTTCCCTATTTGCAATGATAATTGGCTAATTAGAGGGATGATCATTCACAAAAAAGCAGCCCTGTGGTGAAGCTGGCTTTGGATATGCAAATGTTTCTCTGTATCAAAGGGGCTTATATCAATTTTTCCCTCCACACTCAAGGATTACTGCTTGAGTTTATTACTTGTCTTCACTACTGAAAGGTCATCAATGACATTTTTAAAATCACGCCCAAAAATAAACTGTGATTAATTTGATTTATAAACTTTATACTTATTTCCAAAATTTTCTAGCATCATTCATTTATACAAAAAAATCTTTGCTAAACTAACATAGAATTAACACTCAGTTTCATCTTAACATGTGGTCATTAGCACTTTAACATTTTAAGAGTATTAAAATCTTTCTTAGGCATTTTTAGGGCATAAGTATATTTACTCAAGGAACATAGAGTATCCTTTGTAGAAACTAAACAGAATTCCATATCAGTGAATTCTCAATTATATGATAACTGCCTAAGATAATTATTTTATAAAGAGAATAGGATTACTTTGGCCCCCACTTACAGAGATTGTAGTTGAGTATTTTGTGGCTGGGTCAAGGCTGTGTCAACACATCATGACTGGAGCTTGGAATCCAGCAGAGCTATTCACCACTTGAATGGGGAAACACAGAGAGAGGAAGCAATCTCACAGCACTGCTCCTGTGGCAGCCCCATGGACCGCTCATCCGCCCACCTGCTAAAGACCCAGCCACAGTCTAGGCACTGTCCAGCGGAGCCACAACTTTACCATATGTGCTTCTGGGGATTGTTGAAGCTCTAAGTCATAGTTTGTTCTCCATAAAACTATCCTTCCCTGAGCTCATGGCTCAAGATTCATTTTTAAAAAATGTTTTTGTTGATTGTTGATTTTTGTTTTTGTTTCCAGTAAAATAAAATTTATAACAAATCGAAGGACATTTAAACCAACCACTTGGCATATCATCTCTTCTGTTTTTCAAATTTCCTTTTAGTGTCTTTTTTACATGGCATTTATTTATACTAGCACAAGATCAACTTATTTATTTTTATTTGCTTTTTTTGCAGTATGGGGGATTGAATTCAGGACCCTGCACTTGCCAGGCAGGCACTTATTCTACTGAGCTATTTTCTCAGCCCCAATATCAATTTGTTTTTAAAACCAGTTTGTCATTTTCTATGAACTTGGATCTCACACATATCATTTAATTTTTATACAAATCTCATTGAATATTGAAAAAAATCTACAGCTTAAGAAAAAGAAAGCTGAGAAAAAATGAATAATTTATTCAAGTGATATAAATTATAAGATACCACAGTGAAAATTAAATCAATGATTGTCTGACCTTAAAGTTTGGGGACATAATCACTTTATTTTAACCAAACATTACCATGGACTAATTGCTTCAGTGGGAAACAAAAAGAAATGCAGGTAACAATAATCAAATGTATTCTTATTGCGCTTCAGAAAGTGTAACATATTTTAGGCTAATTATTATTACTAATTATTATTGTTATTATTATTATTATTATTATTATTATTATTATTATTATTATTATTATTATTGCTGCAGGGTTTCACTACACAGCTCCAACTCATAGTGACCTCCTGTTTACTGCTTCTCCAGTGCTGGGATTACGGGCATGAGCCACCATGCCTGGACTCCATCCCTGGCTCAGCATGCCCCGGGGTGGGGCCAGAACAGCACGCAGTGCTAGGAATCTAACTCTAGCCCCTGCACTTGCCTAAGCAAGTACTTAGTCTGCTGAGCTATCTTGCCAGCCCTTGGATAGGTTTTCATGCGGCTAATATTGCCTGTATTCTTGACTGAATTAAGAGATTATCCTAGAGAGGTAATTGGATCATGAAGCATTATACTCATTGGTAGGTTAATCACTCCTACATGAATGTGTTGTTAGAAGGTGAGACCCAGTTGAACATGGGTCATTGGGTGTACCTTTGGAAAGTATATTTTTGGTGGTATTCTTCCCCTATGTTCTACTCTCTGGTTACCATGAAGTGCTTAGTTTTGTTCCACCATATCCATACCTTTGAGCTAACTTACCATGTACTGAAAAAAATGTAAAACTATCAGCCAGATTAAACTTCTTCTCCTTTAAATTATGGTTGTGGTGTAGTATGCCCTTGTAATGGGAAAGATAACCAGTGCAAGGGGGATCCATATTGCCCTGAACCTGTACATGTCTTCATCGTCTCCTCCATCACATACTGAGGGAGCTCCCCTCTAAGAAACTGGAGGAATCACCACTCAAGTCACAGGACTCAATCGTCTTTACCATAATTCTTTGGGTCAAAGTGGACATGTGTGCCATAGTGTCATACCAAAAGGCTGGTGTATGGCAGCAGAGGTCTAGCCCAAAGTTTTATTCCACAAGAATGATGATGATGACTACGGTGAAATATATATTCTCTTCTAGGGTGTCTGCATGGAGATGTGGAGAAATGTTCCAAGTTAATGCCATGAGAAAGAGGATTACCTAGTTGTGGGAGTAGAACATACATGGTAGCTAGAGATAAGGAGAAAGAGTAGGCTTTAGTTGACAGTGGACATAAAAGAAACATTAATAAATCTCTAGTGCTGAAGATATTTAATTATACTCAGATGAGTAGAGCTGCCCAATGGGGAGAAGACTATAAAGAAGAGAGGGGAAGATTAACATAGCCCAAAGCATCTCATGTTTATGAATATGTGCCCACCCCTCCCCCACGGTCCTCCTCCCCCTTTTCATATACAGGATATCGGATTCACTTCTCAGCTGTATCACATACTAGCTTCGTCCTCCTAAGCAAGCAGCCCTGAGAAAATGTCTCCATCTCTAGAATGTGCTGGATAAATGGTATGTGGCACTCATTGGTAAATGTAGGCCCTCTAAACATCTTACTTGAATTATATGGAAAGCAAGGAAGCTAGCACGCTGACATTCCTATTCACCATGTGGTTCTTTTCTCACTCCTGCTTCCTCCTTTAGATCTCTTGGTTTTTTTCTTTTTTTTTTACTTGGGATGGGAAGAGTAGAGGGTTGGGGAGAAAGAAGAGTCAGGGAGTGCTATCAAATTTTTTCCTTGTTTCAATCACGTCTGCCCTTACCTACTAGCAGTATATATTCTCATTCTATTTCAGACTATTTTCTTTCTATCAGACTCTAAGTAGGAGACTATCAATGGACATTATGTGTTTTTACCAAATGCATATTTATCTTTAAAATTTCTTTCCAAGAAGCTTTCTCTGATTATTTCTACCAAGTTTGTTTATTACCTTCTCATTGTCCTTATATATAATGATTGGTGAAGCTATCTTGTCAAATCATCAAACTCTTGAGAGCAGAGACATTATAGTACTTATTTCCCATCTCTAGAAGTACATACCATGGCACCTGGCACACAGAAGTTACTCACCAAATATTTGAATTGAAATGCAGTGTGCTGAGCCATGGCGAGGGCTGCTGGAACAGAAGCAGCTACCGATTCAAAAGGTCAGGGATGCACTGGAATTAGTGTTGCTGGTAACGGGCATCCTGTCCTTTCTGGGTGTGGGAAATCACACTTATTGTGTATGTGTGCTTGCTTTGCCACAACCCAGAAGTACAGGTGCAGATATTAGCATTGAGCAGATTTGTATAAGCAAGAACTCTTCAATTTGTCATAAAAAGCTAGGATTCCAAGAAAGGAGGTGATAAGTTGAAAAATTAGGGGGAAATATGTTGTAGGAAGAATCTGGCACACCCCTTCCCTACCTCCATATTAATGAAATGAAAGGGGGGGGGGAGGAAATGCTATGCTCTACGTTGGCAGGAAAACTGTGTGTGTCCTGTGAGCAGATGAACATGGGACTGTGAACAGGAAGCTGATTATTCCAACACATTATATTTCTCACTGGAAATATCATCCCGGAAGAAAAGTCCAACATCTCTACTTTTGGAGTACCTACTACTCTAACTTTCTACATAATCTTGGATGGAAGATAATGATGAAGGTCACTTAAAATTAAGGTAGATAGATCTTTGCTACATGTGTGTATTCAGCTTAACACTGACAGTGACCGCCAACATTTTCTGGAAATTGCTTCTTCCTCACTTTTCCTTCAAAGTTAAGAGTTACAAATTTTTTATTCCTGTCCATTGTGACATATCCTCTCCTCACTGTCACCTATCCACCCCAGGCACCTTTGATTGCTCTCAGAGCAGAAAAGAGGCAAGAACTGAAGTGCTATAGCCCAGTAAGAACTACTGTATTAAAATTTGGGTTGGGGTGAAAGATAGCTCTGTGTAGTACACAAATTGTGGGGTTCACTGAAGTCAAACTTTCAACGTGTACCACAGAAGTAGAGAAAACTAAACCACAAATAAAATATTGAGTAAGAATGAAGTAGCTTAAAGAGGTAGATTGGAGGAGGGAAGTAAACATGAGGTTTGAATTCTTGGTTCCAAATTGTACTTGAGGGCCATTTGTTTTCCATTACTTGCTTTGTAATCACATATCCTTAAATCCGGCTCTTATTGCCAGAGATATAGCTCAGTGGCATAGGAGCATACCTGGCAAGTGCAAAGTCCCACATTCAGTCTTCTGGAGTGCACGCATGCGTGCGCGCGCGTGCGCGTGCGCGCGCACACACACACACACACACACATGAAAGCTAGTATTATTTTCTGTTAAAAATAATCAAATGAGTTTTAAATATTGCAATTTCCAGTCACATCAGTCTCTTCTGTCTCTATTCCTGCTGCTCTGAGAGTGACCCAAGGAGTTCCTTCTCATCTTTCAAATGTAGCTGCACACCTACCCACGACTAAAAACACAAAGTTAGCAACACTACATGAAATCCTGTAAAGATTATCAGGGCTGAGCCATTAAAAAAAGTCAGAGGTAACAGTTGTAAAGGTTTTTCAAACAAGAAATAACGTTTAATAAATCACAGAAGCAAAAAAAAAAAAAAAATCATGCAGTAAGTAAAAGCAGCCTCCTTCATCAATCAATAAAACAAGTTGTTGTTATTTTTTAAAAATAAAAATAGCTGCAGTAGCTTTTTAAAAATCGTACTTAGAGCTGTGTCGTGCAGTGGCCTCCCTAATTCCCACATGGAGGGTGATATTTTGAAAAAGGTAAGACACAGGTGTGCATCATTTGAAACGGAGTTCATTAATAGGTTGTATTATTTTACTCTGCCTCCTCAGAACATCACAATAGACTGATAAGCCACACCACACACTTCAGGCATGAGGCAGCTCAGAAACCAAAGTTTAAAAGTGAAAAAGCTGTGGAGCTAGGAAAATGCACAAGATGCCTGCCCCACGCCAACTGATTTATTCAGCAGGACAGGGAAAAGATGATCTTTTCTTAATTTCAGGACATTTTTTAGTGCGACAGAGCACCAAATCCAGTCGCTAACCCCATTAAATTACTTGTCAAGGGCTGGACCCTATTTTCCTTTGAAAAAAAAAAGTACCAGGGCAATAAGATAATTTGTAGTTCTGGGTTTCTAATATACAATAATTCTGACCATTTAAAACAGTTTTTGTAGGAAATATTTTATAGTTAGAGAAATAGTTTTTGACATTTTGGGGGGAAAAGAACAATGGGCCGTTTACAGGTCTACACAGCAGATTAATGAATCTAATTGAGTCTGTAGGGAAATGTTTCAGTTTAACTACTGGAACTAATTTATACATTCACTACATCGTAATAAGTCAATTTAAGTTTCTGGAAATAAAACTGGATATCCTGGGTATAGATTTGAACTATAAATTTCTGCAAGAAAGGAGTCTGTGTGTTCATTATACATTGTAAAATTACCATATGGACCTGTCAACACTTCTTAGCACAGCTTTGTAATAATGTCATTTAGTTTAACATTGTAATGTGCCAACTGAATTAATGTGTATGACACAAAGCGTGCCTCCCTCCCAACCTCTGCTTCTGGGGAACTGTGCAACTTTTAAAGATTTTTCTCAAGGCAAAAGCCTTCTATATTTGCATAGAAAACTTCAAGAGAAAGATGGAGTGTAATCACATTTCCTGGGAGTTGCTGAAAAACAAGCTTCAGGGCAGCGACACCTAAACTTTCCATAAATATGGGAGCTCCAGAAATGAGAATAAATCTTCACCTGAGCAAGCTCACTTTACAACCAAAATCAGTCTGCACTGAGTTAGAAATAGCTTTCTTCTTTAATTGTAAAAACTCTGATGAAAGAGAGATTGAAAACATTCTAAACATGTTAGCCCTTGTTGTTAACTGCATTACTGAAAATCCTTTCACCAACTGAGTTTGTAAATATAATTACATCCTACACCAAGATATCATTAGATCATGATATAATTTAACCATGAGTAATCCATAAAGCACAATGGGAAATGAGGAAAACAATTGTTAACAGTTACTGTGTGTAAAGTTGTTTACTTTTATTGTCTAATTTAATTTTTGTAGCCCATTTTGTAGATAAGGAAGCTGAGATGCAGAAGAGAAAACGCATACTTTCTCCTGGCCCCTGCATGTGGCAAAATATGGATTTGAATTACGTATACAATGCCAAGCCAGAATCCTTAAAGCATATACTCTCTACCAATAATAATAATAATAATAATAATAATAATAATAATAGTAATAATAATGTGACACATATAAAGCAAGTACCTTTTCAGGTAATTAAATCACTTGACCCTTTACTATCAAAATATCTTAGAAGGTGGCTAATTATTATCACACCATTTTTTATGGATAAAGAAACTAAGTCATACAGAGGATGTACGAGTGCAAAGTCATATTAATAATAAGATGACAGAGCAGCAAATCAAATCAGGCCAACTGACTTTAGGATTCTATGTCCTGAGTAACCATCATATATATCTATAGCTTTCTCCATAGCATATCTTAGAAGAGAGCAGATTTTACCTCCTCCATATGGCCATGAAAGTTTTGAGTTCTCATCTATATGAAAATTTGTTACTAAAGATTCTTTGATTAAGGTACTTTTATTTTTTAATTTTAAGTTTTAATAGCTCATTTTGCAATATATAATGATTGCATTCATTGTAATGAGTTAGTGCCTGTATGTAAGTCACCTTCATTATTTTTATATCCCTTTTTCCTCACCTTCTTACAATTTCCTGTTCCCCAGAAGAGCAATACATTGCCATATAAGTAGTTATAAATAGCTGGGGTCTAATCCCTGTGGTGTTGTGCTGGCCTCGCCCCTGGGGCACACTGAGAAGAGACTGAAGCTGGGTGTGGCGGTGCATGCCTATAATCCCAATGCCAGGGAGGCTGAAAACAGGAGAAACTGTACGAGCCCAATCTGTGTAGTGAGACCCTGTAGACCCTGCAGACCTTGTGCTAAATTCATTAAAATATAGTAGCTATGGATACACTAACATACATTAAGTTTATCTAATGAACTACTTTCCTTATGTAGAGGATTTAGTGTCAAGTGAGGAACTTACTATAAGGCATTGATTGATAGAAATTAAAGTTTCAAGAAAGATTCAAGGACTTCATGAAAAAGTCCTATGTGACAGGGAACGAAATTACCAATGGCCTTTAATAAACAGCTCATGGTTCTGTGCTCTGAAGTTAAAGGAAATCTAGAGAAGAAGGGGTCACTTTCAACTTCAGACTTGGGCTTTTTGGCTAGTTTGATACGCCCAAATACCAGAGATACTGACCAAGGAAATTCAGCTTGACAAAAATCCAAAAATCTCCTTTTTTGACTTCACAATAAATTTATCCAGATTGTTATTTTTCTTTGTTTCCTATTCCTATGATTTGGACTACATTTAAACTTAGATTCTCTTGGTTTGGTCCCTAGTCATCTGAGCTTCGCTCCTTGTGCCCATTTTTATTGTTTATTTGTAGTGTCTAGGGCCTAAAATGTGCTGCCATTGATGAGCAATACCTTAAAAGGAACTAACCAATGGCTTGTAATCAAAGTTGGACAGCCTTGAAGTCAGGTATCAATTGTGTTGTTTTCAAGTTTTGATCATCACCATGAATTATGGTTATGAAAATAATTTTAGTAGCACAGTAAACTATCCTCACCCTCTCTGCCCACATCCTTCTTCGCTACTTAGTTCTGCCCTCTGTGCAACTGTCCTGGAAGGTCCCTTGTCAAATTTGATGGGAAAGTTTTCTAATATTGATGATGATTTGTTTTTCTGGATAAAGAAAATAATTAGACAAGTTTCTGCAGACTCTTCGAGTATTTTCCAAGGCAGAACTTACCTTTATAAAAATCCTATATAGGTCTCTAGTTATCCAGAAATTATACTTAATTGATATTTTCTGTTCTCCATATAATATAAAGAAACCCAACTTTTAGTGTTTTGCATAAAGGCAGAAATATTATAGGATACCATTCAGTAGATCTCATGTATATACACAGAAGTGTACTTATTTATTGTCAAGGGCTGTCATTTGCCCAAGGACAGGTTCAAGGACACACAGCACTCCTACTGGTGAACAGGCACTTGTTAGTGCCCACAGTGGCGAACAAGGAGTTGTGGTCCATCTCCTTCAGGCAAATAAACTGTGTGTAAATCCTATCCTGTGCATGGTTACCAAAGAAAACACACCAGCACTGATCTAAACCTTGGAATTAGTACCTTTCCTGTGAAAGCAATCACATTTAGGAACATCTGCTTTATTTGCTCTATGTGTTGGGTTCGAATTAAGTAACAGGTCGAGAGCAGAACAGATTAAAATTTAGAGAGCTGTTTATTAGCCGGGCCAGCGACTGATTAGCTGTACTCCACACAGGGAGGTGCTGACCAGCAGTGAAGCAAGGTTTGCCTGGTCTTTTAAAGTGAAAGACTACATTTTGGTCTACAGACAAAATTAGGTAGGGGTCTGCAAAGTTCTGAGCGAGGAAGAACTTAATCTTATGGGATTTGACAGAACAAACAGTCTTGGCTATAGATTTGGATGTTTGTATGCCATTTATGGAAAGCAATCAAGGTTGGTGTAACCTTATGGCCTTAGTAAGTTTTCATAGCCCTAGGACATTTTTAACTGTTGAATTAGATTAGGGAGAAGAGGGAGATGGTTATTCACTACTAAACAGTCTTAAATAGAGGGTGATAACACATTAATAGGAAGCATAAGAGAACCTAATACTTTTCCATAATTACAAAACAAAATTCAGTTAATTCATTATACTCTACAAGAAAGACCAGTAGGGAAAGATTACCCTATGACCACCAAACAGAACTATAATTCGTATCAAGTTAAATTTCCCATATAATTCATATTCGAAAAACTCAAAGGTAAGTTGAGGCCTAGCTTAACTTCATAATAAGTTTGTTCAAATTATTTTCTGTCTTTGTGCTCTGTTCTATTCACATGCTAGGCCTGGGCTCTGGGCCAAATGAGGATCTGGAGGGCCCCAGGTCATCTCACTCACACACTCAGCTTGGGCTCTGGGGTGAGATGGCCTGGGACCCACCTTGTCCTCATTTGACCCAGGACCCAGGCCCACCCTATGAGTGAGAGCACCCGGGGCCTGCCAGACCCTCATTCAACCCAGAGCCCAGGCCTGGCATGTCCAGTGTGGAACCCTATGGCAGAACTCCCTGCAGAGAGGCTACAGGCAAGATTCACCCAGCTAATCCAGGAGCAGAACATCTTGCCAGAGTGGCAGAGCAGGTTTACCTCCAAGGGCTACAGCAGGAAGAAGTGGAGCAGGGGTCAACCCAAGTCACACTCACCTGGAAGAATTTGAACTTGGTAGATCCAGACCTGCTACTAAGGTAAGAATTCTGCCAAAGTGCTACACCAAAAATCAGAAGACAGACCTATATAAATGACAAGGAGAAGGAGCAAAATATACTCTGTACTCTGTTCCCATGAATTAAACTAAACCTTTGAACTTGGGCTCTTTATTTGGTCTTCAGTGATGACATAATTTTCCAGATTGAGAATTCACACTGAGCAGTGTGGTACACTGGTCTTGATTTTTATTTCTTTGTCTCTACTCAGGTATTAAGTCATGAAAATCATGCTGAAGGAAGGGGCTGATAATTATCCCATGAATGTAGGCAGTACAGACATAAATCAGAATTCTAAATTGTATGTTTTGACCTTGGAATTAAGTCCCTGGAGTATTACATGATGGTCACTTCTATTAAGCAATCTTGACATAATTCAGCCAATAATTTCATAAATATGAGCAAGAGTATAATATCATTTCTTTCTAATAAATGTGTCCTGTGTTTTCAGTAATATTGTAAGAATGCACATATCCCTTAATTCTTATAATCAAGATAAATAGGAATGTAAAGGGCCATTCTGCTCTTGATTACACTTGCATTTCTCCATTCCAGCTTGCCCTAATTCTGCCTGCCCCATCTATACCTACTTTTTGCATATAGATGAAATGTAATTTGTTCAATTGTCCTTTGTAAACTTTAAGAAAGCGACACATGACTTTGGAATACTTAGCATTTGTGTGATGCTGCTCATCGTTAATGCACTTTAGAAGTATTAGCTAATTAATTAATTAGTTCCTGATTACAAGGGAGTAGAAGTTCAAGGAGAAAATTGGCAAATGTTTCTCCACCTTTATAAAGAAAATTTGCATGTATTACAGAATATTTCTTCTTTTGAGTAATAGGTACTATCATAAAAATATTATATATGCCCTTTGCTGTGACTAAGCATAATAATCATTACAAATGAAGAATAGAAGTAATAATATTAGTACAAACACAATAATGTTTTATTTATTTATTTATTTATTTATTTTTCTTGTTTCAGAACTTTTGTTTATTCACTCATTTTTATGGCCTGCTCAGCCCTCCCCGAGGGCAGGGCTGATGCAGCATGTGGTGCCGGGGATCGAACCACGGTCCCTGAAGCCACCCAAGCTTTCCCAAGCAGGCGCTTTAGACACTGAGCCATCCCGCTGGGACCACAATAATGTTTTATAAAGAGGGTACATATTTGTTAGACTCTGCTTCTTAAGACCAACAGCTTTTTTCTATTTATTTTCTAGCACCTAACACAATCATTGGCATAGAAATTGTGAACATACTAATTGTTAGCTGACGAAGTAAAATTTATAAGCTATGTTTTATCCAGTAACAAAAAAGATGAAACTTAGTGCAAAACAGAATTAATCCACATGAAAAAGAAAGTAAGGAACTCTACTGTGGTTAATTTTTGAATCAGAAAGTTACTTTTATATGCCATTGAATGCCAAGAAAATAATTTCCAGATATACTCACAATTCATGTGTAAATAAAGAATGAATTAAGGCTTTTGTTTCAAATTCATACAAAGAAAATTTTAATTTATTCAAACATAGTGCCAAATATATTTTCTCAAAGTAGTTACCCTGGTCTTCTAACAGTTGAATAGTTAGCATAGTTTCTCCTTGTCTGTTCTATCAAGAAGCTGCATATTTCAAATTGACCTTTTAGTCTCACACATGAGTTCCTGATTTTTTATTCTTTCTTTCTTTCTTTCTTTCTTTCTTTTTTTTTCTTTTTTTGTGGGATCAGGGTTTGAACTCACGACCCTGTACTTGCTGGTCAGGCACTTGTGCCATGGAGCTATCTCCCTGGCCCTGAGTTCCTGATTTGAGATAGACACAAAGCTAAGCCGTATGTACGTCCAGCTTCATAATTCTTTGATAGTCAAATTATAGTTGGCGAAAGGGCTTAAACAGTTAACAAGCTTTTAAAATTCAGGTATGATGCCAAAATTTTATGTACTGTTATGATCTGTGATTTGTGTTTCCTATTTGGAAGGCAAGTTTTGTGTGTTCTTTATTATTGAACAAAATCAAGCCAAAAATTAATACAGAAAGCATAAGAAATGAAAACAAAATAATTGTAAAAGCAGTATAAGGATTTGGATTTGGGAATACACAATAAACATTTTTTTAAATTCAAAACGTAGGGAGAAAAATTTAAATCCATCAGTAGTTCATAAGATTTTTGTGGAATTCTGATCCTTTATAAAAGATAAAGCTCTCTAATACCTTTTCTCAGAGAAAAGAAATATAAAAGCAATACAAACACAAAATTTGCACATTGTTTCAAGAAAATCTCCTACTTCGAGAGGATGTCTGCCTAGCAGTCACAAGTGCCTAGAAAGATGATGGTGTGAAGAACAAGGTTGAGACTCAACATGCGAAAGCCAGGAGAGTAGATTAGCCCAGACTTACATGTTGAAAATTTTGTGTGCCAATACATAGCAAGTCAAATTGTTCAGCATTTAACTGGAAATTAGAGAAAGACTGGAGCTAAAGTTGGACCTTTGTTGTTGTTGTAGAAATGATGGCTATAAGAGCAAAATTGAAAAAAAAAATAAATCAGCAAAGAAGAAAATATAGGAACAAGAAAGAATATCAAAAAGATGTTGAAGGGCCAGCCAGTGGGCTCAGCTAATTAACATACCTCCTCAGGCATGCAAGGGACTGGGGTTCTGCCCCTGGCATGCATGCCGGCCCTGTCCCAGGGCCATGCTGAGACAAGGACTGAGACTGAGCATGGTGACATGCACCTGTAATCCCTACTCTTGGCAGTCTGAAGACAGGAAAATCACTACAAGTCTGATCTGTGCAGTGAGACCCTGTAGACCCAGTACTAAATACAACGAAAGAAAAGAAAGAAAAGTGAGATGCTTATGAAAAATTAATAAGAAGGTGGAGAACTAGCAACTGAAAATGTGTTAGAGAAGCCAAGAAGTTCAACAACATCAGAGCACAGAGACTTCAGAAGCAGGTCATCAACAGTGTCAGCAGATTTGAAAAATAATCACAGAAAACTGAGTGAGAACAAGTTTGGTAATAGTTGGGATGGCTATATAGAAATTCCAATATGAGAAGTCATCATGTTACCCAGAAACTTTTGTTATCAAGTAAAAGGGGAACAGAGGGCAACTACAAGGCACAGAGAAAAAGAAATGCAATATTTCTAGAGACAATTGAAACTAGAGTACACAGAAAGTTTGTGAGGAGTATTACATTTTGGCAAAAGGGACGAATCTTAACCAGAAGGGAAGCATGTCCCCTGAGGACAAAAATCCAGTGGGCAGTAGAGTAAACTGGACTTGATAATAATGCATAGCACTTCTTTGCTATGCTTTCCTTGGTCGAGGACTGATGCAAAAATTCTAAGATCAAAGTGAAGGTTAAAGCAAGAGTCGCTATTGGATGTTTCAGGGAACTGGATGAGAATTCCAGCAGACAATGAACATGCGTGAGTACGGAAATTCAAACACTGATGCTGATGACATGAAAGTCACTCGAAGAGAACCCAAAATCAGAACAGTGCAGATCTTGCTGGGGAGCCTGAATTTGTAGAATGGCAATTAATGATCATCTGTAATAATGGATAGGAGTTTATTGATCCAATAATCTAATTGAGAATTATATAACGCATAGACAGAATGAAGGCATTCAGATATTCCCATAAGTGTGGTCAATCAACAAGATAAGATACATTTTTTAGGGAGGAGGGGGCGTCTTGGAACCTTGTGCTTGCCAGGCAGGTGCTTATGCCACTGAGCTGTCTACCTGGACCCTACCCTAGGTCATTTGGATTTCCCTATTTGATCTTCTGTTTTATCTATAAATTAATGATCTTATACAATGTGATCTGAAATATTATTTATAGTGAAAAAAACATAATATCCTATTTCAAAAGCAACATGTAGTAACAAAAGGAGTGATATTTTCCACTTACATTTCACTGTCCATTTCTGTTAATTTGTTGGCTGTTACCTTAAGGAAGCTATTTTTTTTTTGCATCTCAGTTTTCCTATCTGTATAATGGAAAACAGAGTCATGGGGAAATGACTAAATTAAAATTTGCTTTGCAAAGAGTCAAGAATCTTTTGTACTATATTGATTTGATCTTCCTAACCACAAATACTTTAACCTTAATATACATTTTTAATGGCTTGGAATTACCATCAATTGCAACTGACAGTAGGTCTGTAATAGAGATTGATGATGTACTTACTAAATCCCAGGGTCTTTTACAAGTGGAAAAAACTATCAGTTACTATAATCAATATGTCTATAAAGCTCTGTGATCTTGGATGAAAGATAACTAAGCTGTGAATTAAGTGAGAGGAAATAGTACTCAGCAAAGCCTTGGATGTGTGGTGCATCACTATTTTGACTTCTGAGAAACTTTCCTTGCTTACTTTCAAGTTCTAAACTGTGAGATTCAGTAAGTAGGACACTAAACGTTTGAGAACTCAAAAAGGAAATCAAATTTGATTCAAATACAAGATCTATGAAAATGATGTCACAGTTTGCAAAGTATGAGTACTAGAGAACTCATTACCTTTAATAGATTCTAATGCTGCAATGATCACTCTGTCCAATCTGAATTCCATTTTTATAGATGAATGAGAGGGAGAGGGTGATGGAGCTAAATACAGAAATGATTTCATTTTCTACTAATGACTTTGGTATGCACCCACATTTAAAACATGCACTAGCTAGGTCAATAATTGAACAGAGTAGGTTTGTTTTTGGAAAAAAAAAATCTCGCTGCAGTCCTCTGTAAAGTAAGATAAATGAACACATGGATGAGTTAAACTATGTTAATGATTTTAGAACTGAATTCAGAGCACACTGGAGAACGTTGAGAGAGTGGGGCAGGCATCTTTTAGCAGTCCCTTTTTCTAGCTGATTGTTGTCTCTCATTTATTTATTTATTTTTTTTCAGGAGACATTTGAAATGATGAGCTGAAAGACTGGAATAATTAGCAAGCCAATTGCTTCTGTTTTAAACAGAAAGACACAAGTCTATTAGGTTTACTTTATTAGGACTATGAGCTGCTCAGGAAAAAGTCAACCAAAAATATAAAAGATTTTTCTACCTCAAACAGAAGTACTTCCATAGTGGTTTGGGAAGTTGTTACCTGCCTAAGCAACGAAACTGAGTGATGTGCGCTGACTGCCAACATTTACAAGCTGATGAGAGGCTGGGAAATTTCCCTGTGGATACAGTCTTGAATGAAATTACTGAAATCTTACCTCTGAATTAGTTGAACAGACTAATCCTTACAAATGGATAGGATTTAAGATATGATTGTGAGATTTTCATCCAATTGCATAAATTTATATATAGGTGTAGGGCCGGATTTCCAGATGTTGTCCATAACAGAGAAAGATGGTTTTAGCAAATTTTATGTACATTTAAAATCATCACTGAATATATGTTCCTCTCAGAAAAAGTAGCATGCCGAAGTGGGGAAATGTGCAGCACAAAAAGGTAAAGCCCAGCTAGTACAGTACTGGTCCAATTTTCCAATGATTTATATATGATACTCAAATTTGTACAGAGAGACTTAGATACAGAACATGTACAAAATTCTAGTCAAGGCTACTGCATTTGTACTGCAGATACAATCAGCTAAGTATGAACAAATGAAAAAATTCATAATCTTGCTTTTCAAAAAAAACATAATCTATACATTTTAAAATCACTAAAATCTTAGCCATTCTTTTTTATATAAATAATGAATGCAAAAGGCATTATGTGGAAGTATGCATACATTCACCTTTAAAGCAGAATTTTAAATTCCTAATCTGTCAGAAAAATTTATACCAACTTACTTTCTTACCTTATGTAATTGATAAATTTGTTTTCTGCTTAATTCTAATAGAAGTGAATTATTCTAAAATTCCTATGCATACCCCCACTTGAGTTAGAGAATTCAAGCATTTAAGGCCTTTAAACAGATTTTGAGTCACTGTAGTATAACTCCAGCCTTGTGTGAGCAAGGACTGGGCTGCCTGAAAGCTTGGCCGTGGAACAATGCTGCAGCTCATAGCCAAGCACATTGGTCCCGTGTCATCTTCTCTCATGAGGTGATTCTCTTTGTGGATGGAGATACTCTTTGGTTTCAGAACCAGTGTTTTGGAAAAAAGCAATTCTTTGTAGTACATTTGTGTTGGTTATGTTTCTGACAAATCCACAAAATAGCACAGAAAGTATGTATTGATTTTTTGATATTAGTATGATGTTTCTAATATGAAACTTTCTCAATCACACTATAACATACATGTAAAGCATCTGGCACGCTTTGGAGCCAGAGAATTATTTTACACACATCATGCTTTTCCGGCCTCTTTTGGTAACTCAAACAAGATGCACTTGCGATTTTGGAGAGAATATCTGCACTGTATCTCATCCTTTCACATTCTACCTAAGTGAAGAGATGGCAGATAAGATTTGCCTCCATCCTTCATTGTAAGCCAGCCATTCTATTTCTGTAGAGCTAATTTGACATTTTCTTTAAAAAGAAAAATATGGTGCTATAAAAGTACCTGAAAATCTACCTAAGGTAAAGACAGAAACTATATTAGCTTACTATTGTAGGGGACTTTACACTTCCAAGATATCTTTCACATTTTTAGACTGTTTGCACCCAGCTAATCACGTATGTTTGTAGCAGAGCACTGTGAAAAATCAGGCCTATATGATTTTCAGATCTCATTGTTTCATAAACTCTGTGCCTGATAGTTCATTCTTAGCTATTGCTTTCAGTTCAAGCCACCAAATGCTATATAATATGGACTATTTTTAACCTATGCATAGAATATGCTATCCATAGCTAGGCACAATATGGCCCTCAGGAATGGCCTATGCATCTTTTCTTTTTAAATGTAAAGGGTCACAACTCATGTGAGTGCCTTGTGACCTGTAGGCCACTATCACATACCACTGAATCTTTCTCCTGGATATCCTCTGGAGTGTTAAATTTTAAAACACGTTCTAGCTACCATAATATCAGGATTCTGTCTATGAATGACTGACTTCCAGTGCCCAGTAAGAATCTTTGATGAGACCAGGTCTTAACATTATGTTGTCTACCCTTTTCTACGGTGGAAACTCCTTCCTTATTGATGCCATCCAGATCTGTCCAAATTAGACACTTAATAAGTGTATCTGTGCTGTCCATCATCCAACACTGCCACCTATCTAGGTCATGTTACTTTCATTTAGTTCCGGTTCTGTTTGGTTGTGTTATAGCTACTACTAGTGGTATCAATATATCTATCCCTCAAGAAATGTGAGAAGAATGGATTTTGTACTAGCTGTTCTCCTGAGAGATGTTACAGACGTGACATGTGCTGTGGTACACTTACGTGCACACATTTTCTCCACGGCATTCTCATTTCCCGAAGAACATGTTACCCGACTACCTGACTTGCAACTTAGATCATGCCAATTTAAGTATGGCTTATCAGTTATTCATTTATTTTCAAAAGAATTTCTATCCATATCACAAATGTTATGAATATAAAGGAGGTTTTTGCACTGCTACTTATTTTGTTGCCTATATCATGTATTACAATTGACTAGTATTAGCAAGACTTGAATATTTGTGTTACAGTTTTTTTTTTCATTCAGAACAAAACAATTCAGTACTGTGACAGTACAAAAGTGGGATACTTTTAAATGTGAGAAAATACGACTAAGAGATTCAACAACCTGAATCAACTTCAAATTTGTCTTTATCACATTAATGTTCCAAAAGCAGCTAATGAATCAAAAATTCCTTCGTGACTCTAGCCATTCTGTAAATGTGGTAATAATCCATAATGTGATACTAATAAACATGATGCAAATGTGTCTAAGAATTTCAGGAAAGATTGTTTAAATCAGCTGTTATTATTTTTTTTTAAAGGTCATGTTATTTCAAACAGATATCCACAAATGAGCTCGGTGTATCGATTGGCATCAATGTCATTAAATTAAAAAGTTTTTAAGTCCAGACTTTCAGCACTCTCACACATCTTTGCAATGATGAGAGAACGAGTGCAAAAATTTTGTGTGTGTTTCTGAAAGCAGAAGCTTCACCTTAAAGCTTCACCTTAAATCACATTGTGATTTGTTTCTTGATACTAAAAAGATTTTCAAAGATTTCAAAGATTTCAAAGATTTAAAGTCTGTAACTGTATGTTTGAACATATGATCAAACTATGTATGACTAATGCAAAGTTCAAATGAAGTTTGCAACAAATGCAATGTAAAATGATGATTTCCCTCATTTTTTAAAATCAGGAAGCTGATCCTCCATTAAAAAGAAGTCTGTACAATGAAGAAAGCCCCAAATAATATTTTAGAAAATAAATTATTGTCATAGCTATTGATTTTTTTCCTTTTTATGTGGAAATAAATTAGAGATGCTCAAAATTCCCATATTTCAATTTTAGAAGAACGTGCATAATTAAATATATTTCTGTGTAAATGCAATAGCACCCTCTGGAGGTCTGGAATGTTCTGTATAACTTTCAGAAATCAATGTCTTCTTTTGTTAACCCTTCATATTTTTGTTGACTTATGCCTTCGATATTTTATACTCTGATAATTATATTTGTTTTTAAAAATAGTTAAATGCTTTTAATCTATGACTGGTTTCTATCAGGAATTTATTGTGATTTGTGTGTCACATCATTTGTAATGCTAGAATGTAATAATAAAACATGTAGCTTAGCTCAACTTGGTCATGTTTTCACAATTTTCCTATTTTCTATCATACAAAAGCATTTTCCAAACAAGAAATGACAACTGTCATTTCCAAATTTCCTTAATATCTGGTTATATGAAGAAAATAAGGAATAATTTTTGCCTCTTTTGAAGATTCCTCATGGAAACAGCAACTTTTATTCTTCAAGTCCCTGCTCAACAAACACAGCTGTGGTTTTTTTCTGTGGTTTTGAAGCTAATTTATTGACAATGGGAGAGTAGGGAAAGGAGCAGAGGTCAAAAAGCATCAGGAAAGAATTATGAGTCACTGGAAAACATTCAAGAACCAGAATGACTTCTATTGCTCCATAATAAGACAAACAAATGATCCAGTAGGATTGAATTCTTTGTAACAACTCTGCATACAGAGGTCTTTTTGAGGTTCAGGAAGGCTCAAAGTTGTTATCTACTATAAAGCAGAGGATGTACATGTGATTAATATTGGGTAAGAGGAAATAATATCGTTCAAATATAAATGAAGCCCAAAGGCCATATATTGACAATTGAGGGGATACTGGAGAGGGCTGAATCTTCAGAAAAACAAGTCATTTGGGGAGGAATCTAGGAAGGTTGACTTCACTCCACTCTAGACCAAAAGAAGCGGCTGAAGATGTCATACAGAGTCTTATAAACTGTTACAGAGATAACAAACTCTAAAACAAATGGATTGTGTGAATGATGACTTGAACAAACAAACAGGGATACATAAACATATATTGTATATGACAATTATGCTAGAGGCTGAGGCTGGGACATAGCTCAGTGACATATGCACCTGCCTCACAATCACAATCAAGTACATATATATATATATATATAATATCATAGAGAACATTAGTGCCCAAAGGACTATTTATCTAATAGGTAAAAGATCAGAGAAGCTAGAATTATTTAAATTATTATTTCATAGCACAGTATTTTGTTTCTCTAACTTTTGCTTCACCTTCTTTTAATTGTTTTTATTTTTTTGCCTTTTTATTAGTATATGTTTGCATTCCTCTTGGGGAATTGGTACATATTACCATATATCACAGTTTCTTTTCACCTCCTTCCCCTTCTCTCTCTGTCCCTCTACCCAGTTCTTGGTTCTCTTCTGATTTTTCTTGGACATGTTTACACTATGCACGGGTCAGGGTCCCAGGAAGAGCTGGCGCTCATGCACAGCACACCTTAGTTCTGGTCCTCCTCACTCTTCCTTCTCCTCCTCTCATTGTCCCACTGTCTCTTGATCTCTTTCCCCTTCTAGAAATATCTAAGTTCCCACTTCATATCTTTTACCTTTTACTTTGTTTTTAGTTATTCTTTGGTTTTCTCATAGAAGGGAAAACAGACAATATTTAAGCTTTATGTGTCTGATTTATTTCACTTGGCATGATGATCTCAAGATGAATCCATTTTACAACTAATGACTCATTTTACCTTTCTTTATTCCAGAGTAGTGCTTTGATTACATTTTCTTTATCCAGCCATTTGTTTATGTATAACCATTTCGGAAAGCAGTATGACATTCCTCAAAAAGCTAAAACTGGAAATTCCATTTAACCTAGCTACTCCTCTCCTAGATGCCATCCCGAAAGAATTAAAGACATTATGGCACATGACATATGTGAGATACACGAATATCTGTGTTTATGACAAACCAATTCATAATAGCTAAATTTTGTACATAGCTAAAAGAATCAGGTCTAAAATCTGCTATTAAAATGAGGTGTTTACCCACATAAGCACTGTAGAAACTAAAGAAGTTAAAGATTTCCATACAGTTAAAGATATCATTCAGATTTTCCCATTGACTTTCTTGAGTTTATCTAGCTGCAGGACCATGGCAAGTTTTATAAACTCCCTGTGTTTTTGATTGTACCAAGTTGTGCTACAGTTAAATCAAGAGATGTTTGTGAAGTATTATATGGTGTCCAGTACAAAAAGGTAATAGAGTCTAATAGAGAGTAGCCTAGCATCTATATGTGGTAGACATTGTTTGAAGTGCCATATAAACATCATGATTTACTCTTCCTGATAAGATTATGAGGTGTAGGACGCATTATTGTCATCATCACCACTACCTTTCATAAGCAAATTTGATAGTTTAATTAATCTTCCTAGAGTCGCACATCTCAGTCATAAAGTCAGAATTCAACCCCACACAATCTGGGTATGCTGTCTATGCACTTAGCTCAAGGTGGTTCAGCTAGGGTACTATTTCTGTTTAGTGTTGACTTTGAGCAAAATTGCCTTATAACATTTTATTTCCAAATTTTTGAATAAACCTATGAGAGTGAAGATATATTCTTGCCTGAGTAGGAAAATTTGATAGCTTGATTGAGATAGCACTTTGTAAGAAATGGATTTTCTGAAAAAATGATGATTTCTTTTTCTTTTGTTTTCTTTTTCTCCTTTCTTTCTTTCTTTTTTTTTTTTTTTTTTTTTTTTTTTTTTTTTTTTTTTTTTTTTTTTTTTTTTTTTTTTTTTTTTTTTTTTTTTTTTCAGGTCCTAAGGGTGGGTCTGGGGACTGAACCGCCATCCCCTGTGCTTCACTGGGATTGTCAATGCAAGCACTTAAACCACTGAGCTAACCTGGAAACCCCCCAAATGATCATTTCAACAGTCATGAAAATAGGATTACTCTGGAGTCCCTTAAGTTGTCCGTATTTCCTTATTTACATTGTCTTCTCTTCATAGTCACTAATTGTCCAGTAACCATGCATTCTAATCTCCAGAGTTAGTGTACTAACTGGGAATAAATGAGAAAATGAAATACCAGGTCAGCTATCGTTCTTGTATACTTTGCGCCAAGTTTCTTTTTATTTTTTTGTGGGGAGGAGGAAGATATGCCCTGGAATCACTCTCCTAAGCTTCTGGATAAAAGCTGCAATTGTAAAGTGACCAGTCTTTCAAAGAACAGTGGGCTTATGTCTGGTGACATTTATATTGAGTTATAGGACAGCAATGGCAAATGTGCTGATTGTACCCAGACGTTTTGATGTTTTGATGTCATGCTTTTGGCTTTTGGGGGGTTAGATTATGTTCTCTGTAAGGAACTCATTACTCAGCCTATTATTAAGAATGTGGGGGGCTGGCGAGATAGCTCAGCAGAATAAGCACTTGCCTGGCAAGTGTGAGGACCTGAGCTCAATCCTTGGTCCCCCCCCCCAAAAAAAATGTGATAGGGTATCTGTCTATATCCTCTCATTTTTTAGATCCAAACTTCAAATGTTCATCAGTATTTCTCCAGAAATTCTGATTCAGTATTAGAATGGGACAAGACACTTCTGAATTATCAGGGTACTCTTGATGCATATATCCCAAAGACTGTGCTCAGCAAAACATGTTGAAACCAGTGGAAGTGGTGAACCAGTCTCCGGAGAGCTATTTCAGATACAAATCCCAGAAAGCCACTTCAGATGTAAAGAATAAGCATCTCCAAGAGAGCAGGCTAAACACTGGGTTTTGGAAATGACTGCAGCTTCCTGAAGTTACCCATAGCCTTGCTTGTTCTGGAATTGTGCTTTAAGGGTGTGTTGGATGGAGCCCCAGAAATCCCTGAAGTGCTTATTCCAGGGCCTTCTCCATAGCAATAGCTCTCCAAAGTACTTCCCTTTAGCTCTCTTGTTAAAGCTTTACTCAAATAATTTCTTAAATATCGGAATAGTTTTATACAATTAGAATAGTGGCTAGGGTGGGGAAAAGTTATTTCAATCTTTAGAATTAATACCTTAGAACTTCCCTAAGCTACATAGTTAAGTCTGTTAAATTTGCACCTGTTTTGCATCCAGCTCTATTTTTGATTTTTCCCAAAAAAGTTATGACTTGTGATGTAGGGACATGTTTCAAGTCAATGAAATCTCTGAATCCAAGTGGTAGTCACAAGTGATAGTAAGGAACTGCTCATTTTTTAAATTTGTTTACTAAGATGTACAAATACACATTTTTTTATTACATTGTTCTAAGGCTAACCCTAGAGATAAATTGTAAAATCAATAAATTACAGGTCAAGTTATAAGCTAATTATAATGGATTTTTTAACCAGCTTTCCACTTTTATTTTTTCAAGAAAAACGCTGATTATTCTCTCTAAGCTTCATAACGAGTACATGGGCTGAGCTGAGTATTCCATTTACTCCTGGTTATAAGCTGACAAGTTTGCTTCTGGATCAAGAAATAATGTTTCTAGTGTGATTATTAATATCTGTTAAGAACCCAGGGTCTGCACTGTGACCACCAAATTTATAATAGAAAATTTATAGTCTGTCAAATACTGAAAGTCAAAAACTAAAAAAAGGAAACAAGCTAAAAGTCAAAACAAAAGTGGAAACGTACTTTCTGGATAGACACCTTTCTTCTGTTTGTAAAGATATTTCAGTTCTAGTAGGACCATCTTGTAGCTCAAAATTAACTAATGTAAATAATTTGAACAGAAATTATGAATATGCACAATATTTATTTTCTCTGCCAGTTGAAGAGAATGATCAACAGCGTGATGGCTAATTATGCTGAACATGCTTACCATACACGGTGCCCCTTTGCCCTCAGGTCTGCCCCCATGGCAGAGCCGTCGTGTGGTAGTTGCAGCCCATGGGCTGTTCAGTCTTGTCTCTCTCCAGAGAAAGCCCCAGAGATGGCTCAAAGTTGAGTCGACATAGAGACAAGCTTCCATAGGATGTGTTGCATCTGAAGAAAAAGTTTTAAAACTTTCTAAAAGATCTTAACTTCCTGTAATCACCCACTTAATATTAACTTTCCTGTGCCTAGGGCTATAAATATGAAATACATGTTTGTCAAATACATTGTTGTTGTTGTTGTTTTCCAAACAGAGAGTAATGGTGTCTTATGGAGCTGAGAAATCAATGTGATAGATTTGTAACTAATATTTGGTTTTCAAAAATTGTTTGGAGAATAGAATACAGGAAAACACATCGCTGGTAGTAAGTGAATGTATCATTTTATAGAAGTTGTTTTTCCATATGTTTGTGTGTATGAGTGCGTATATGCGTTCTGGATCACAAGGCAAAGATGTAGGTGAATTTTCAAACTGAGAGCTACCTCTGAGAGCTACTGCCAAGGAATAGATAATTAGACAACTAGAGGAGCATGTGACTGGCACTTTCTTGAAGGTGAGTAAAAATAATCCTGAAATCTAAAGCGGGGCTGGAGAGTTGTGATGACTTCTGAGAAAGAGCACTAATAAAACTGGATCCAAAATTATGAAAATAGAAATCGAGATGAAGACCTGAAAATAACATTTCAGAAGGACAACTTGTGTAAAGTTCTACATTTGCACAGTAGTGAGGCCATCTGAAGCTGAAACACAATGTTTATGACAGCAGTGGGAGGAACAAGACCTGTGCTGAAAACCAAGATGGGTATGCAACAGGCCAGAGCCTGAGAAGAAGAAGGATAATGATGGCCCAGTTCTCTCTGCTTTATGTTGGTTGTTGTCATGAAGGCAGCCTCACTAAGAGAGGGTAGAAGAGAAAGGGAGACAAGTGATTCTTGTAATCTTTCAGACAAGGGCAGATGAAGATCTGGGAATCATAAATACAGAGAGGAGAAGATGCTGTGTTTGGGGAGTGATGTAAACATCACATTCATAGGATTTCATAGCCAACTGTGTGTGCTTGCTGTGAGGTAGGTGAAACAAGAATGAGGCCACTGCAATGAACTTATAGAGACAAAGCATGAAAGAATGCCAGAAAGATGCTACTGTTTTCATTTTTGGTTTATGCCATTTTATTGTCAATGATGACAATGTGGTTGCCTGGAACTTCCAGTTTTAATCTAATAAATGGAGATATAGATTCAATTTAAAAGCTTTGAGTGAGGGAATGTGGCTTTGTATTTCTTTTAATTTAATATATTTAGTACAGGGTCTACAGGGTTCCACTAGACAGATTGAACCTGAAGTGGTCCTCCTGTTTTCAGACTCCCAAGCACTGGGATTCTAGGCATGCATTACCACGCCCAGTCTCAGTTGACATCTCAAGTGCGCCCTGAAGTGGGGGGCTGTCATGGCATGCCAGGGATTGAACCCTGGCCCCTGAGCCTACCTAGACAGGCATTTTAGTCTTCTGAGCTATCTGGATGGCCCACAGCTCTGTATTTTTGGACTGGACTGTGTTTTGGCATTATAATGGTACAGTTCCTTAAAGCTCTTCGTTGCTTTGATGATCCACCACTATCTGTATACTTCAAAGTCTTCATCATTATCTCCGAGATGTGATAGAAAGAACAAAATACATTTTCTTAAAAATAAATCTAATAAAATAAATTCAAATAAAGTCTCACATGGCACAAACTATCTGGTTAAAATAAAACATGCCATATTCATCATATTGTCAAAATAGTAGGACAGTTGTGCTTCCCATTTTAACCTTTGTTGTGGTTTATTTATAAGTGTTCCCCCAAAGCCTCATGCAGTCATGACGTGGCTTCTGGAATTTGTGACTGGTTATTGTAAGTATGGTTGGTGCACCTCCCCTGGGGCAGGCGATTTGCATTTCAGTGTAAGGAAGGAAGAGAAGTTAGCTGCTTGAGCTTCTGCTACTCCTCCCTTGGCTGTTGCTCTTTGCCACAGCCATGAAAAGCTATTCTCTGCCCTGTGTAGCTCTGCCTTGGAGCCAGCTGGAATGGACTGAAACCTCCAGTAACTGTGAGCTAAATAAACCTTTCCTTCCCTTATTTTGAGTGTTGAGTATTTGTCCCAGCAATGAGAGAGGAGTAACGGAGACAACCTCATTCACGCTGGGACTACGTAAACCAGTAAATATTATTTACTTATCTTGAAACAATAAAAACAATCATCATAACATATTTTACATTTTCCATCTGCCTATAAATGATTCAAATGTCCCAGAAACAAAGCCCTGAATTCCTAGGATATAGCAAATGTAACGTAGTCAACAGTGCCATGTGGACTTCCTAACACGGAAGGATTCTGGCCCAAACGTTGACATAACCACTTCGAAATAGCTTCCACCACTCCTGTTCCTTGTACCCGCATTGATAACCACTCTTAATAATATTTTTCACTAGAATTAAAAAGTCTACATAAAAATAAGACTGATGTCATTTTAAAATTGAATACGTTGTAGCCAATCCATGTTCCATATATTGTGCAATGTAATGCCCTGTAAACATCCATGTGGGGATTCTTTGTTTCTCTCTGGTAAGTAATGTATGCTTCTGATACTGTGAGGTCAAGGAATGTGGAGAAATCAATGACTGCTGACTGAAGGCTTGCAAACTTCTGTTGTTTTTTTCTCCAGCTGCCAGATGGATGACTGATCTTCCTTTTCTAAAGATTGTTTATCCATAAAAATAGCATCTATGTATGATAAAATGAATGTTAAAATATTTTTAGTTTTCATATTACTGATTTTCTGTAAAGCTTATGAATGTAGTCTATGTTGGACATAGACTAAATAAAAGAAACAAACATTGTGAAGACCCTCAGTGGAGCACCATCTTCAGAGTTCCCAGGTGGAGAAAGCACAAAAGTGGGAGTCATTAACATCCTTTGTCTTGGAACCAATTCATTTGTACATGTCTTTAAGAATGGTAGACTGTCCTATTTGCTACAAAATGCCTTCTCTTGTTCATCATAAACTGCAGATTTTATAGTTGCACATGACTAGCCTACGAATTATTAATAATACTTATTTGTTCGCTATTCTGCACGTAGGTGGAAAATAAGGAGCAAATAAAGACTCATTCTGTCATATTTTCCATATCTAAGATTTCTTAAACTTTTGAAAACCATTAGGCTATGTAAAGAGAGATTGTCTTTGAGGAAGTTTATAGTCTTCCTTGTCTTTTTAAAAGAATTTTAAGTTGCACATCTGGTAATAAACTATGCCTGTGAGAATTTGCCAAGATTCTCTTAGAGGATAAATCTATTTTCACTGAAGTGTAAAACTAAGTGTTTCTATAAAAACACTTTGAATCTTTGAGAACTAATTCTTTTCCTAAATTTTAAATCTAAATCTTTGTAAAATAGAAGTTAATAGATGGATCAAAAAGTCATCATATAAATACTGTGGTATTTTTTGAAAGTCTCTTATGAGGGTTCCTGAAAAGGACAGCAGCAGCTTCCCAATCTCAACTGGGAACAAGCTGGTGTCAACTCTTTTATAGGAAATTAACTTCTTACACCACTGTAAAGTCCAAGAATTATTTTTATGCATTTGTGCATCCTATGTTAATTCAAGCACATTAATATCATTTTTAATTGAAAGCAATCTTGGCCATTTTTTTAAATTAATCTACATCCTCGCTGTTCTGCAGGGTACAGGACATTGTGGTGTCCTGAGGATGCAGCTAGTGGCTTGAGCCCATCTACCAAATCTACGTGCAATGAACTGACTTTAAAGGCTGGTTTTTCTTTTATTTTGGTGGACTCTTACATCAATGGGATGCTTAGGATTAATAACATTCCATTTACATATGAGAACTGAGAAGCAAGGCATACACATATAATGAAGTCTATTATTATTTATATGTTTAGGAGAAGAAATGTTCTTAACGTTCAGTCCTTCCGATTAATAATGTGTGTCACGTGTTTCATCTTAATGTACATGTTTCATCTTCACATGATGCTGACTATATTAGCTTTGAGAAGCATGCTCCTTTCACATAACTCTTCCTTTGCCGATATTGTCAAACACCAGCATTGCTAAAATTACCTTCTGTGGCTAGTAGCTGCTGCTTAGATAGAATCGACCTTTTTTCTTAACTTTCAGAATCATCTCAGATCTTTAGCTAGTGACCACCCATATCCTATAATCCAAGAGAATTGTTCCTGACTGTCTGCCATTCTTTGGATTCTAAAAGTGCCTTTTTTTGTTTTATGAAGCATAAGTCAATGTCAAAGGGGTTTATGTAATATTTAGGCTTGTATTACATGAAATTAATCTTAACATGAAAAATCTTTTGATTACAGGGTATGCTTTGTCAGTGATCGATTGACCACTCATTTATTCATGTAATAGTGCCACCATTTACTCCTATTCATGGAAAGTTTCTGTAACAAAAGGCTTCTGTTTGTGCTAAGGTAGAAGGTGAATTCCATGCTTATCATAACCTTCATACTTATTTAAGTAGTTTCTCTGGAAAAAAAAATTCTCTTATTTTCTTTGCTTTTGTCTCTCTCAAACTCATTTTTTTAAAAAAAATTAACTTTACAGATGATGATAAGAACAGCTACTATTATGTACAGATAATTCAACTCCTTTCCTACCTCATTAGTACATGAAAAATAGAGACCTTGTTTTTCTTAGACCTTCCTCGTCACTTATGATAAGGAAAGAAGTAACATATAAGCCTTTTTTTTTTTTTTTAAAGAAATACAATAGCAGAAACTGGTATATGATGTAATTGTAACTAGAAAACAGTTACGGCCACATCCCAACTAGCTGTAAACTTTTTTACATATCAAAGAGGAAAAGTTGGTGAAAGGCCTTGGCCTCCTTATTCATTCAAGAAGAGGAAAGAAATAATCCTTCATGAATTTTCACACCTTCTATTATCTGATGAAGAAGGATAAGGCTGATTTCCATAAAAACTTATACTCTAACCCTTGATTTTACTTATTTATACTGTTCTTCCCTTTCCTTGCCTCTTCATGTATGAAATAATTGAAGACAATGAGGATGATTTTTAGTCTATTGCATTTTCTCACATTACCACGATAAGTAGTGGACATACAGTAAACTAATAAAATCCCATGTTGATTTCTTTTTGACAAAAAAACCCACAATGAATGAAGCTAAGACAAAGCCTGTTAACAAAACAATTGGTCAATACTTGTTTATTGTATACTATGTACTGTGAATAAATGCATACATAAAAATATAAGAGGGTCACAGCTGTCACAAAAATCAAGAGTAACATTCTGGAGGCTATTATGGAATGAAATGATACGAATTTTATGCAGATGCCATGTTTTTTGTTTTATTTTGTTTTGCTTTTTTGGAATCAGAGATTGAACTTAGGCCCTTGTGCTTGCCAGGCAAGTGCTTATTCTACTGAGCTATCTCACCAGCCCAATGCTATGGGTTTTAATACATAAGTGAAGGCAGGAATAAATAATGAAACATTCATGGAGAAGAAACAACTCAGCTAGAGTTTGACTCATAAGTAAAACTTGGCTAGACCACTGGGAGGGCAATGGCAAGACAGGAAAAGGGTTTTCCAGAAATGATATGCGACGAGGAAAGTCCTAGACAAAGTAGGGATACAATAGAGAAGCTGCATGAATGAAATAGAATATTTAAAGGAAAAATGACAAAGAACTCCTAGCTAATATGCAGTACACATTCTCTTGGAAGGTTGCAAGCAGGCCAGATCTAGAAGTGAATCTAGAAGTCCAACCTGGAAGTCCAATCTAGAAGTGAGACCCTCAACACCCTGTAGACCCTTCCCTAAAATACACACACAAAAAAAGAAAAGAAAATACAGTACACATGTAAGGCGGAGCCTTGTCTGTGATTCAATAATATATCTTAACTATTATTAAATACTAAGATATTTTTCTCATTCTCAGATATTCATAGAGAGGCTAATAAGAGTAGAAACTTCTCCACACCCTTTTTCTCATTCTTCTCCTCCTACTTTTCCTCTTTCCCTTTTTTCTCTTCTCTCTTGTTGCTCCTTCTTCACTTCTTCCCAGCCTTTTTATTCCTATTAATCTTTTGTTGTTTTCTCTTTCTTTTAATTTTTTCACTTTCTGAGTACCAAGAGGTCAATTGCTAATACAGGATAGTTTCAATCACATCTCTATTGGACTCTCAAAGAAATAATTAAGGATCAAGTGTGTGGTGAAGAAGGAGAGGCAGTCAGGAAGCAGTGGGCAAAGGAAGTTCCTGAAGCTGGATTCTAGTTATTCAGCCCTTAACTTTAAGTGTTAAATATAATGTTTACATGTAAATATATATTTCAGGTACATGCTGAGTAAAGGATAAATACATGCAGAGAAGCCAATGACATGCAAATTTTGCTCTAAATTACCTATTTTGTCACCATATATCAGCATGTCACCAAAACAGTAGCTATTTTAGACCCTCACTCTCTTTAATGCATAAATTATAGGACTGAAGAATTAGAAAAAATACATATTTTAACACTAAGAACCATAATCAACTTATGATGCAAATAAAATGATAATATTAATTCCTTGGCTCCTGCTGCAAGAAAAGAAGCAAAGGGAATCCTTTAAAAGTTTGGTCAAAGTTTTCAATTAACTGTTCCTATGAGAAATCAATTATTGTTAAGCAAAAATCTTAAATAAGGTGGGTTTGTCTTTTCCAAGATGTTTTATAGGTGTCAGTTTGAAATATGGCATAAAAATATAGAAAAAGCACAACTGTATAAACTTAAGCTCTAGCTTACATTTGTCATCTCTGTTAATCTTTTACTTAATTTTGGAACTTTCTTTTCTCTATATGTCTGTGTTATACAAGCAGCTCAGGCTAAATTTAGTTCATCTATAGTATGAGCTATGAAACCTCCTGAAGAAGCCTCATGTTCCAAGGGATATGTACTTGAGTGGGCAGTTTTGGTGCATGGCAGCTTAGCTATGTCATGAGTAGATGATATGTGATGGCCTTTCCCTGTTGCAGTGAGCAGTGTTGGAGAATCCATGTAGGTCTGTCCTCTCCCAGCCCCTTGATGGGTTTCCTGTCAGTTTCTAAGGGAGCCAGGGGCTGAGCAATGGAAATGAGATGTGTGTGGATTTATTGAATGCTTTTCAGCTCTACATTCAGTTAAGCTCTTGTTATTAATTTTAGAATTGCTGCTCTTTTAATTATCCACACTATACTTCAGGACACTTAAGATCTTTCACTGGTCTCTTAGTTAACTACCAATTTTCCAAAGAAGGGTCAAGGCCTATGGTATAGCTTCAGAATTATTTTGGTAAAAATGAAAAATCTAAATAAATCTTAGTTACTTATAATGTTGTATACTGAGAAAAACAAAAATAAGAAATAAAGCCTTACTGATAGAAGTTTTCTACTGTCAAAAATGATGAAAATATATCATGAAAAATGTCATGCAAGAGAGAAAGGATAAAGAAAACAGGTTAATTTGAACAAGATATATTTCTGGCACCAATATTAATATGATTGAGCCCTGACCTTTGGAATATTACATGCATTATTAATCCACTGAAAGCTTAGATAATATGACTTTATATGTTCTTTAGGCTATAACTTGACTATCTTGGAATGTAGTTTATTTTATCAGCACCTTGCATGCTGATTGCTCAGTGAATGCTGAACCACAATACTGTGGAATGTAGTGTGCTCCCCCGTCTTCGTTTGCATGGGTATCTCATTTCGAAAACTCCTATGTTGTTTACTGGTTTACTTTGTTTAAGAATAAAATTATTGGCGAAGATTGTTAGCATTTCTGGTTTAATTTTTTTTGACTTTTCACCATTTCATGTGGTAGAAAATGTGAAGTAATTCAAGCAGTCAAAGGCTTTTCAGTATAAGTAGTAGCAAATTTAGATTACAATAACATAATGGCATGTATTTCATTTCATTAGCTTTTCATTTCAGAAATATGTATCTCTTTTTAAAAACTTTTGCTCGTCCTCAGATATCTTTATGTAGTGATTTGTGTTTAAGGCTAAACAAAACAGAAAAAATATATAGAAATGATCTAGGAAGACATCATCAAAGTGGATTAAGTGCTTAACAGGGATACTAGGTGATGCACACACTGTCTCTAAATCTGCTTTTTCACTCTTGTTTTTTTTTTTTTTTTTTTTTTCTCCATCCTTGCTACCCTCCTTAGTTCCTTTCTTTCTTCCATCCTTATTTTCTTATCTCCTTCCTTTCTTTGCCACTTCATTTGAATCTGTTTTTCTTCTTTAAAGCTCATACAGAAAAAAAAAAAAAAAGCTCATACATACAGTATCCCCATCCAGTAGGATTTGCTTCACTGATTAAGTATGCAGTAAATTGCTGTTGGAATAAGAAATTTTTACAGTACGTTCATGTTATACATGTATGTGTGTATATATTTATTTTTATGATTGCTTCACAGTGTACATATCATTATATTCACCCATTTGAGGTATATAATTCAATGGATTTTAGTATTTTCAGAGCTGTGCATTATCATCACCAATTTTTAAATATTTTCATCACACTAAAAAGAAACATTGTGTATAAACTGGCTTTGCCTCCCCATATTCCATTGAGCACCTCTGCTCCTCTCCAACCAGGCCTAGGCAACTCTCAACCTATTTTCTATCTCTATAGATTTGCCTATTCTTTTTTTTTTTTTTTTTACTGGAGCCGGGGATCAAACTCAAGACCTACCACTTGCCAGGCAGGCACTTGTGCCCCTAAGCTACCTTCCCGGCCCAGATTTGCTTGTTCGTGATATGTAACATAAATGGAAAAAGTGAATGTGGCTTTTCATTACACATCACTTTCACTTAATATATTTTCTAGGTTTATCCATGTTGCATGCCCATGAATAAGTTGTTCTTCTTAGTATATGTGCATCGCATTTTGTATTTGCCCATCAGTTAATAGACATTTAGGTTTTTTGTACTTCTCAATTATTATAAATAAACTTACTATGAATATTTACAGTAAGTGTCTGTGTAGACATACACTTGCATTTCTTCTAGATGTATAACGAAAAGCGAAATTTTTGATTCACATGGTAAATCTATGTTTAACCATTCATGAAAATGCAAATTGTTTCCTAAGTGACTATCAGTATAATAGCTTCTATTTCTCCACATCTCTGCCAATACTTATCTGTTTTATTGATTATAGCTATTTTATTTGGTGTGCAGTAGTATCTCACTGCGATTTTAATTTACACTTCTCTGAGGGCTAATGCATTTGTTTTAAATTTTCTGGGTAACCAATAGAACCTAAAGGCTGTCTGAAAGGGGTGTGCTAACTTGAATAATGAACACCAGAGAAGAAAAGTATTGAGGCAACCTGTCCCCCCCACAATAAATGATCATATCAGCTGAAATAGATTAAAAATTACTAAAGACTTAGAGGACCATAGAATCTATAAGCAGAGTTCAGGAATAATAAAAGAAATCCAGAAATGGACTATGTGTGGACTACTCACAATGATAGACAAAACTGGTCTTGAGCATGAATGTCTGGACTTTTTAGTCAGAATCCTAGCAGAGGATAAATATTCTATCAAGAAGTGGTAATTTAGAAGGATGTAATAAAGGAAGCATTTATAGAAATATCATCAAAGAATGGTGGAATGATGAAAACTAAGCAGTAATTACCCTTACATGTGAAAAATCAAAGATCAAATCCGCTATGCACTTAAACAATCACTGAGAAGAAAATATGATGTTAGGCAGATAAATCTGATCTAAAATCATATTCCAGAATAATGGAAAGGAGAGTACAAGAAAATAAGCACATATGTTTCTTCCTCATCTTCTCAAGCTCTTCACACTGTTTACTGTGAGACAACACTAGCAAGAACAGACAGTAAAGTAGCTCAAGTATATTATTCATCTATATCAGGATCATAAGATGCAATACAAGGCAAAGAAGAGAAAATAATGGATCCAGAGCAGCAATCAGATAAGTTATCCAAGTAAAAAAGTGGGATACAAACCTCCCTATTATTAGGGGTAACATAGACAAGTGGAAGAACTTGTCAGACTGTCTGTATTTGCTTTGCCTTCTCCAAATCTCTGTCCTTGATGGATGCCTCCATAACTGTGGAGGCTGCCCTGAAGCAAGTGTATTTTCAGTGGTTCTACCATTCAACTTGGCACGAAGAAATAAAGAGAAACTAGTGGACTGGCTATTCAATGCCAGGGAAAACATTAGAGCATCACAAACGGTCGAGGATTCACTGATCCACTCTCAGGTCTCATCTGTAACCCTCTGAGCTAGGGCGTTCGAGATGTTAACCAAACGGAAGAACTGAAAAAGATAAAAAGAAAAAAAAATTGAAGCACTTATTCCAGGAAAGTACCTCAAGTATAAAGAGAAGAATATTTACACAATAAAGTCCACCTGTACCCACAAAATAAAGACAAATACTATTGGTTTGTGGTAGTAAAATGTTCTGGACATTTTCTGACTGTATCATGTGAAGAATGGCCCATATCAAAAAGATAATGAAATTTATGCCTTCTGAGTTGGTGAACTCTTAAATAGTGTTTGGAAGCACTGTAACAGAGCACAATTTTTATTCTAAACCATAAAGCATGTATTTCATATTATACTTAAAAAACCTAAGCTAGATATTGGCTTATGGGAATGACAGTTATGCTGGAATGTAATTATAATTTTAAACTTTATATTACTTCTTGCAGTGGAGAATCATTAGGTATATTCTGATATAAAAAATGAGGTTGAAAACTGCAAGCCTGTTGTATAAATATTTTTTCAATGATAATCAAACTATGCCTACTAAGCTCTTATAGATAATCCATGAATGAGAACAAAAAGGAAAGTCCTCAGGAAAGAGATAGATAGAAATTTCCATAGCCTATCAGTTGAGGAAGGCACAGTGTCAGATAACACAAATTCACAAAGTGACTTCCAAAAATTAGTAAAAATCTAAAGGCTTTCTAAAATTTATCTATAGATCATGAAAACCTACTGTCTATGGAGAATGTTTCAACCCAGCTCATTCAAGACCATAAACCTGAATTCTCAAAAGAAAAGTTTATACTAATCATGTGACCAATCATGCAGATTTTCTATTCAATAAGACTTTTACACTTTGGATGTCTCATGACTCCAGAGAGATATTTGTGGAGATATATGTATCCTTACCACCTTTAACACAAAAGATCAAATGGAAACCACCCATGCAACGAGTATCATCCCAAATTAAAGTATCATCATTTGGCATATTTCAGTGATTCGCTTTATCAGAGGATAAAGGCATGAAGAAATCAAATCTTTCCTATACGATGTCATCTCATTTCATTTAGAAATACAGCAATGTGTTTTCTTTCTTTTGTTGTTTTTTAGATTTATATGTGATCTTATTTGTGAACACTTTGTATGCATACCACCCCTTCATTTTTAGGAAAATCCTTTCTGCAACCAGACAGATGCATTGCCTGCTTTCTAGTCATCATCTAGAAATCCAGTAAGGTGGCTGTGTACCTACATCTACTTAGCATTTAATCCAATGTGTACTTGAATACAGATTTCAAGTATGGACCAGTGTTGAGTCATTAAGAATTAAAAATAAAAATAAAAGAAAAAAGTGGACAACTGGATCTCATTCACCCTTACAAAATCAATGAGTGATTTTTTTAAAGGTCATTTGGAGTTTGAGGTCTAAGTTCTTTCGGGATGAACAGCAACTTGTTTAACTACTGAAACTGCACTGAGTAGTAACTAGAATTCTAAATGCAGTGAAATATAGTTGTATACAGCATTGAGCCTGAGAATACAATAAAACAATTGCATTAAACTTTAAGATCAAACAAAAAATACATAGTGTATGTTTGCTGGTTTATTTTTCATATTGTTTGCCTACAGAAGTGTCTTTCTCAATAGATTACAGGAGTCAGGAAAGAGCTGAACTCTGAGGACAAAAAAAGTCATCTATGGCAAATGATAACACACAGGTCTGCCTCCCTTCAACACATCCTGCCTGATTTCCAGCCTGTTCTGAGGAGGACACTGATGCCACTGTGTATAGACAGCTATTAATCACACAACTCTTTTTGGAGCCTTACATGTTGAGGAAATTAAGGTCTATTTTTAGTTCTCAGGGAACAGACTGCTCACACACAGAGTCATGATCAGTTGCTCTGCAGCAGTGAGGATTTACATTCCCATAAAAGCAAGGAAGAAAACACAAGAAAGGACAAGATATCTTTGAAAAATCTCTGCTGTCTTATGGCAATGCAACAGCATAAAGATCTTGGAGACAGGAAAGAAGAGGGAACAAACACTTAGATATCACTGGGCAATCTATAACTGGTATATGGGTTCTTAATTCCTAAGGCAAAATTCCTCGCAGAGTAGGCATTTGGAAGGATGACAAATAGCCTTGTATTGGAAATAGACGAAGCAAAAGTTAAGGGAAGGAACAGGTGTCCAAGGGAGTAATAATTAGGTAAGGGCTGAGAAACAATGAAGAAAAGTACTGTGAGCCTGTACTGAGTGTGAGAAAGGAGAAAAGATGATGGAACAATGACAAGAAGATTTAGCATATATTTTTTGAGAGAAGGAAAAGGAAAAAAAGAAGGAAGGAAGGAAGGAAGGAAGGAAGGAAGGAAGGAAGGAAGGCAGGAAGGAAGGAAGGAAGGAAGGAAGGGAGGGAGAAGAAAGGAACAAGAAAATTTGTTACTTGAATAATAAAATCTAAGTGCACTTGACAGAATACTGCTTTTGGAATTGAAAGGAAGCCAACTGCCTCTTGCACCAGAATTCCATGGCACAACACTGAGAGCTTTCTGAGGCCAAAGGAACAAGTGAACTTAGATTAGTGAAGAACTTGCCCGTTTAAGGACAGCCCTTAGGTTACACTAACCCCTCAGGGCAAGCAAATCCTCCTCAACCATTATTATGAATTACAGTGTGGCAAACCTAGACTGAATCAGGGAATAGACTGAACAAATGTGCTTGTTAGCCTATTGGCTTCATAGAATGCCTGAACTAGAGAACTGAAAAGAAAAAAAAAAAAAAAAGAAGAAAAGAAAAAGAAAAAAAGAACTAATTTAAACCTGGGAAATCTGCTGATAAGTTAGAGGTTAACTGTATCCCTTAGATTGCACCCCAGAGATTTCAAGCCTAGAAGTGGAATAAGAAAGGGAAATGTTCAGACCAACAGCCAGCCATGATCTATGTTACCCAAAGGGCCACTATTGGTGGAATTGGTTCTCTGAAACAAGAGCCGCCAGTCAACCAGGCATTGGACCTTTTACTTTTTTCAAGTTTGTTTTGACTCAAAGTTTGTTTCTACGTAAAGTTTATTTCTAAGAGTCTGATTTTTCACTAGGCATGCCTGAAAGCAGTCCTAACATCCCTAACCATACTTGTCAACATGAGTGGCCTCAAAGTGTTAATGAATCTTTCAGTGTTGTTTATTTTATTTCATTTTTGATTATTACTTTTAATAAGAAATTACAATGTGACAGTTTCAAAACATGTTAGTAGAGCATTTACAATAATTGATACAATGCATGTTGTTGTCATCATTATAGTTATACAGGGCACAGGGTGTAGACATGATAAATTTTCTAATGGTTATTGATAAAATAGATTTCTTTTTTTTTTTTTTTTTTAAAACTTTATTTTTATTTATTTATTTTTTATTTTTTCTTGTTTCAGAACCTTTGTTTGTTTATTCACTCATTTTTGTGGCCGACTCAGCCCGCCCTGAGGGCAGGGCTGGCGCAGCATGTGGTGCCGGGGATCGAACCGCGGTCCCTGCAGTCGCCCAAGCTTTCCCAAGCAGGCGCTTCAGACCACTGAGCCATCCCGCCGGGCCCAAGATTTCTTTTTGATCCAAGAGAAGGTAGTTGTAAGCATAGTCAAACGTTCCATAATTGCAGTGTGTTACTGGCAAAACTTGCAATGTTGGAAGCTGTTGATTTGAGCCTTTTACAGCTCAGCCTACTAAACTACCCTTAATTTTTTTTTTTTTTTTTTTTTTTCTTTTTGAGGCAGGGTCTCGATACGTAGTTCAGGCTGGCCTTGAGCTCACTTCTGTAGCCCAGGATGGTCTCAAACTCGCACCTATCCTCCTGCTTCAGCCTCCTGCCTCAGCCTCCTGAGTGCTGGGATTGCAGGTGTGCACCACCACGCCCGGCTCACTACCCTTAAATTTTATGTGTCATGTTTAAGCTTTTCTGCTGGGTTGTCAAGGGCAAGTTAAAGCAAGACCTGTATAACAAAACATGTATTTTTTGTACCTCTCAAGGTTAGTCAAATCCTCTCAGGATTTACTTTGGAACCAGGTACAGTACATTATAGAATTGTTGTGTCAGCCGTCTGGATGAATCACGGCCATTGTTTGACCAGTTTGCTCTCTGTGAAAGCCTGAGAGAATATTTTCTCTCTAGTCACTCTCCTTAGGCGCACTATTTACCTTCAATCCTTTTCCTCTGTGGTCCCTTAATCTCCTTGAACAGAAAATTTGGGAAACTACTGAGTTATAGGATATTACAGCACAGGTTCTGTTCTGTCCTGAGTCCTCACTGACCTTGAAGGGCTAGGGCCAAAATATCTGCTATGCATATAGCCCTTTTCTTATTTCTCTAATTTTGGCCTGTAAACTTATGTTCTTAGCCCTCTGGAAGAAAAGCTTAGTGATACTATTGGTCTACATGGCACCCATGTTTCAGTATTGTTTAAATTGAACCTGAAGGGGATGCCTGATCGGATAACGCTGAAGTCCTTTCAAATTATTGTATTTATGGCTCTATGGAGCATCAGTTTGACAAGTTCATGACATTCAACAAGCGTTTATGGAAAACTCATATTATTTTCCTAAACATAAGAAAAGAGAGAACGAATTGAAAACGATCACTTCCTATGAAGAGCTTGAAACAAGGCAGAGGTAAAAAGAACTGACTCCTGGTTTAATTAACTCACAGTGTTTGAATTAAAAAGAAATACTCTCAGCATTATTTCCTGACTTATCCTAGGGGTAAGCTAAATATTTAAGTATATTATAAAAGATCATATTCTCTTTACTATTTTTTTTTTCAACTGAGAATTCCCATCAGCATTGAAGCTGAAAACATGGTTGGTGGTTTCTCAAAATTTCACTGACTTCAGCACGTTAAAAGAATAGCCAAAAGGTAGATTTGCTTTTCTTCTATGCTGCTTCTTAACATTTTCCTTTCCCTCCTCCTACTTAGAAAGAAAAAATCTTATAGCTACAAACTGGTTTCCTGCTTGGATTAATTTTCTTTGCCAAAACAGTGACCATTGTCAAATGCCTTGCATCTCCATGGAAACTGTTTCCTTGGTCATAGACAAAGGTCTCCATACAATGGCATGGAGTTGTCTGAGATTGGAGACCTCTTGTTTAAAATCACAGTGCAGGGATATAATGTAGATTTTGTGCTACTTTTGCCTGTCTGCTGAAGCTGGTAAGCCTTCATTCCAAAGGAATATTTTTTCAAATGAAAGAGCAGAAAACAGCTTTACATTTTTGTTATCCCTTCCAGCACAAAATAAAAAATGCCTGTGCTGCCGCTACCTGATTCAATCAAGTGGAGTACATTTGATACCCACAGGCTACAAGTGCTGGAAAAGCTGACTTGATTTTTAATTAATAATGTGCTATAGTTTCTCAACAGCTAGGCCTTTGGCAATCTGATTTGCTTTGCTCATTATTTGCTGTAAATAATTTTCAAACAGCATGTAGGCAACTCTGTTTCTGAATATCTCTTGCTAATTCATAACATTAACAAAAATAGAGAGATTATTTTTCCTTCCTTTCCTAAAAGAAGATCTGATTAAACTTTAATCATAGTCAATGGAAGTTTTGGGATGGCAATTTTTGGATATGCCTATATATGTATATATGAAATCGAATAAATTCAAATTAAGTACATATACATATGTAGAATAGGTATAAGTATACACATACTCAACCAGCTCACTAACACACATAGAGGTAAAATATAGTATACATCAGAAACTTACTGCTGTAACATGGAAAAGTCTGTGTTGTTACTTGGCTTCTTGCTATGTATTGAATTGTTTTCTCTCTCAAATTCATATGTTGAAACCTTAACCTCTAAGTAATTGAATTTGGAGCTTGGGCCTTTAGGTAGTAACTAAGGTTTGATTAGCGAGTAAGGGCAGGTCTCTCACTCCAAATTAGTGTCACTGGGGGAAGAGACGACAGCCGCTTGCTTGAGAATTGTGCCATGTGAGTTCATAAGACAACGGTAGCTGTCTGTGCATAAACAGCGTCTTTACCAAGGCCTGGCCACCCAACTACCTAAAGCTTGGACTCCCCATTCTTTGCACTGAAAAATAAACTTCTGTTGTTTAAGCACCCAGTCTGTGGCATTTGGTTGTAACAGATTTTAACAATATACAGGTAAGGGCCGGCAAGATAGCTCAGCAGTGTAGAGCACCTGCTTAGGCAAGCTGAGACAGGCGCAGGATCCCTGGCACCACATACTGCACTGACCCTACCCTCAGAGTGGGCCAAGATGGAAAAAGTGTGTGTGTGTGTGTGTGTGTGTGTGTGTGTGTGTGTGTGTGTATGTGTGTGTGCGTGTGTGTGTTTGTGTGTAGAGGAAGAAACTGAATGTAATGAGCCAAACTCTTTATACTCAGGATATATGTCTGTTCCTCTAAAATGGAGATGAGTGGTGAGTTTCATTTCTGTGGGACAGAGTGTTCTTAGAATAATATTCAAGTGTAGGACAAAGACAGTCTACAGGCATATCCTCCTGAACATGCACGGTCTCATCTGATCTCAGAAGCTAAACAGGCCTGGTTAGTACTTGGATGGGAAGACAAGGGCAAAAGGTAAATATGATAAGTAATATTATCATCAGACACATAAACATGGAATCATAATTTGTATTTTCTTTGTACAGTCCTCTCTGGAGAACAAACCTTTTCTTACACACTTATTTAGCAAACCTTTTCTTACACACTGATTTCATTTCATCCCTACAAAATTAATTAAAGTCTCAAATTTTCAAATGAGAGATAATAAAAATTATATATAAGTTAGTGCAACTTCAAGAAACTTGTAATCACACCATAGATGTGATTACAAGGGTTAAAAATATTAATCTTTAATTTAGTACATAAAGAGAGGCATAAAAAGACCAGGTTTGAAGCCCATTTTATAAATATAAGTTAGGAAGAATTTAAATGTTTAAATTTTAAATGTTTAACTTTCTTCTAATTCAAGCTAAAATAAAATTATATTCTAATCCAAATCATACATTGATCTTATTTTACCTTTACTGGCTAAAAATGATCATAGATCAAGAGTGACTGTCAGGTTTCCACAGGGAATGTGATTTGATATATTCCAACCCTCCCCCCACGACAATCCACTTACTAACCCACTAATCATTCATTTATCAACATATTTTTAAGGAGCATACATTTTGTTTTCAACATGTTTAGTGTTGAGTATACCATCATAATGAAAGTATTTGAGCTTTCTACCTTTAAGATGTTTGCACTTTTAATGAACACATACTTTATTTTAGACATGTTTTCAGTGCTAAGCAAACAATAATGAAGAGAGTATTCATGATTTCTACCCTTAAGGAATTTATATCTCCTAATGGCAGTTCACTTAAACCAAAATATACTGAGGACATGATAAATAACGAGTACTGGATATATAAAAAAGTGAATATGCAAAATTAAAGAGAGCCTGTGAGTTTCTATAAGGAAAAGAAGACATAAAAATAAGGAAAGAAGACATAAAAATGAATTTTAATATGCTGCAACCACATAGAAATATGTGATAAATATAACTGTGGCATAAATTGAGAGGAAATCAACTCCTCTTACAGTGGGGTCATCAGAGAAAAGACTCCGTTTGAACTTTGTGGAAGGAATGGAAAAAATATTTGGTGCAAATGGAGAGGAAAGGAGTTTTCTTCAAATATAGTAGCTGGTACAACTAGACATGAGACAAGAAATTAGACCAGGTCAAAATCAATCAATTTCAGATATCTTGGTCATTTGTGTGCAGAGGTCAAGTTTAATGACATGTTACATTTGGGTAAAGAGCATTTTCACTCAAAAAAACCCAAATCATAATGAGTTTGCATGCCATATTAAAGATATATTACATTTTGTAGGAAATTGGAAATAACGGAAGAATTGGGAAGAGATTACTAAAATCTGTAGAACTGTGGGAAATAGATTAGAGAAATAAGAGGCTGGAAACCAGGGCATCCATAGAAGAGTAGCAGTAGAGTAAATGAAGGCCTAAGCTAAAGCTGAAGCAGTTAAAATAGAAATCATTTATAGAATATAGTCATTCAAAAAGAGCAACATCTTATTTTATAACAGACTTTAAGGATTGCCTATATATTGGTCCTGGCCCTTTAAGCTCGAGGAGGACTCAGGACATAAGAGAACCTGTACTGTAACATCTTGTAACTCACTGGTGTCCCAAATTTTCTGTTCAAGGAGATTATGGGAACACAAAGGAAAGAGACTGACAATGTACAGTGTGCCTAAGTAGAGTCACCTAGAGAAAAAATGATCTCTCAGGCTTTCACAGAGAGCAAACTGGTCAAGCAATGGCTGTGACTCCTCCAGATGACTGACACTGACAAAAGTTCTACAAAATGCTGTATATGGTTTCAAGGTAAATCCTGAGGGAATTTGACTGACCTTGTCAGATACAAAAGTTACATGTTTTGTTATATAGGTCTTGATTTAACTTGTCCTTAACCACCCAGCAGAAAAGTTTAATCACGAGGCATAAAAAGTAAGGCCAGACTAGTAAGCTGAGCTGTAGGCTTAAATCAACAGCTTCCAACTATTCCAGTTCTGCTGATAACCCACTACTAATACTATGGAATATTGGGCTATGCATACAACTACTTTCTCTTAGCTCAATGAGAAAAAATATTTGTACCAATAGTGTTTAGAAAAATTATCACGTCTGCATCTTGTACTCTGAACAACTACTGTGAAGACAACAATATGCACTATATTAATTCTTGTGATTGTCCTACTAATGTGCTTTGAAACTGTCTCGTTGTTATTTCTTATTAAAAGTAATACAATTATATAGAAAAACAGACTTCAAACTGAGAAAGAGGTCAGTTTTCCAGTGGCACATAGAAACCAAGCTAGACCTTGAGCCTCTTCTAATTTTCATTGCAACTCACTCACTACCACACCCGCATGCCTCATTTCCATCTTAATTCTATTTCACATAATGATAGAAATATAGAGCACACCGAGTTTCCGTAGAATCCTTTTCTTGATCTTTTTATAGACCCCCACTCAAGCCTCATGACTTGCTGATCACTTAATCAAGTGAAAACAACTTAGGTAGAGAATTAAAGATGCCCACACAGCTGAAAGCTGCTTTTAATTTTCCAGCACCGTGGGTCTTGAAACAAGCCTTCAGGTTCTGAATTCAGCTTTCTGCAGCTGCCCTGTATGCAACAAATGTAATGACCCTATAATATGGCCCCACCCTGAAGACTGAGTCGTGCAGAATGTTGCCTGGGGGCATCAGCGGCATTTCCTAAATTGCAGTGGTGTGACTTTTTGAGTTAAGCAGTATAGATGCTTTATATGGCAAGTAACGTTAGCTTTAGAAAACAACCTACTTTGAATAATATGAAAAGTTATTGTCAGAGATTACAGTCTGTCCTATTGCTGCGGATGTTCCAAACAAGTTCCTTGGGAGTTTAACCTTAGAACTTTACTATGAAATCTGACCTAACCTCACAGAGCAAAATAGTGTCTCAATTACCCTGTACTTGGCCATGATATTTAAAAACGTTAATTTGCATTGAGCACAGCTAGTAACATGGGAATACTCAAAGTGCCCCCTAGAGATTCAATTGCCCAATTTTCTGAGTTTAAATATGCTCTTTCACTTCAATTTACTGTGAAAATAGATTAGCATTTCCAAATCTTGATAATCACTAATGTTAGGGATCAGGGAATTAAAAATTGGAATTCCTCCAAAATCACAGGAATACCAGATTCAGACCTATGATTTCATAATACTTTATTTAATAGTAATAAGTACCCATGATAATAAATAAGTATTCTTTTGATAGGGTTATACTATACTTCTGAACTTATCTATTTAAAATGATATAATAATAGGTGAATGTTTTATGATTTAAAATATACTTGACTATGAGCTGATTTCTTTTTTCTCTTAAAATACTTTCAACATTCTTCATATTCTTGATTTGATGTTTTAAACATAAATCACTCAGTATAAAAGTTGCTAAGCTTAATATTATTTCTGAAAAAAATATGTCCTATAGCATACATCTAGATTCTTGAAAATTCCAGCAAATAGTATTGTTCAATATTTGAAGAAACTAACATTATTACTCCCTAGCAAGGTTAGCAGCACTACCTAGAATCACATATTGAAATCACCAACTTATACTTTTTGCTCCCGAAACTTGTTTATTCTTAAACCATCAGTCACGTGCATGTGAACTAGGCTTTGCCTATAAACTTAGCAGGATGCATTTTATTGGCAAGAATGAAGCACCAGTAGTTACAGCAGAGCAATAAACACACATTTATAACCCATCAGCTCTATAAAGTAATTTAGGCTGATACATAAGAACCTGAAACACTGCTCTTTGTTGCTAGCCTGATTCTCAGAAACATCCCACTTTATTCTTATGCCTGAAACATTAGCCTTGCCTGTTTTTTTTTTTTTTTTAATTTGAAATTGTCCTAGTAATGTTTTATGCTGATGACCCCTCAGCTCTAAAACTTAAAGAATTATAGCTTGCTTTTGCTTTTCTGATTTCGGAACTTTTTTTCAGGATTTGAGACTCAGAAAAAATATATATAATTCTCCCTGGTAAATGAAGAAATTCTTGCATCCAACAGAAGAACCAATCATCTCTTGGAACCATGATACTACTGCAGAAACAGACATTCCGGCAGCTAATCCTGACCCACAACTGTGGGAAAAACATTAGCTCCAGTGCCTTAAAATGTACATGTCATGGTTTCCACTCATGCATCCAGCTCTTAATTTCAACTAACTATAATTTTAAAACAAGAATAACTTAGCCAAATGATTGTAGAAGTTACTTTACTTTCAAAACATCATTCAATGCTTATTATTTATTTTGGAATCAAAGAAAGAAAAAGACATTCATGGTACTACATATTTGTCCCCAGGCCTGGAAGGATAAGATAGATTTACAAGTTTCTCACTAAGTAGATTTCATTGTAAAAAATACCAGTTTTATTTTTCAGCTTCTCAGAGAAAATTCATAACTGTCTGTGTAATAGGTGAAGTATATAAATGAAGAGAAATTATCAAGGGACTCTCATTACTCTAAAGATAGGAGCTTAATCTTTTTTTAATTTTCAAACCCAGTGTTGACTCTATATTTCCATTGATTCCTTCTTATCTATTGTTTATGTACATTTTATGTCTCTCTTATGGATTTTGCAAGGATATTGTAGGGAAGAAATAGAGGCTGAAAGCCTAGTGCAATTCTGTATCATTTCATGGTGACACCTGGCTTCTAAAGAGGACATCTCTCTTAGGAACTTTGCTCTTTGATTAATGAGGAGACATTCATTACAGTGCAAAAACAGACAACACCTCCACCTACTGGGTACTGACTTTATTAGTCCAAAGGCCAGGGCTTAGGAAACAGAGAGAGAGATGTTCACAAGGAGAGAAAAGGCAAGAACAACTTTAGTTGGAGCAACTCGAAAATGTGGAACTGCAAACCTCACTCACATAACAACAGTAACAATTAGTCCCAGAAAAGAGCAGTTTTGTAAAACCCATTAAACCACAAAGCACAAAACAGAAAGCTAGATTAGAATGCTGAGCTGTAAAAGGCTTAAATCAACAGCTTTCAACATTGTCAGTTTTACCAATAACCCACTGCGATTATTGAACATTGGATTATGTATACAACTACTTTCTCTTAGTTCAATGAGAAGAAATTTGGTTATACCAATAATGATTTGAAAATTTATAACATCTATATCCTGGGCTCTGTATAACTAATAGGAGGACAACAATATGCATTGTATCAAACATTGAAATGTACTACTAATGTGTTTCAAAACTGTCACATTGTTATAATTCTTATTTTTTATTAAAAGTAATACAAATAAATGGTCAAATAAGTGACTAATCTGTATATTGGGTGTACTCAAGCCACTTACTCCTATATAGAGTTAATTATATTGTTATATTTAAAAATCAAAAGTCAGAGTCAGCAAATAAAAAATAAAATAATGTTCTAAAGCCCTTACTACCACTTGCCCAAATATCTGATATCTCATACAGTAGCTGAGTCAATGTAGCATATTTGCTGAAGTCATTTGTTTTTAAGTATGATCATGCTTTGGGTATAGATGGAAACCAGGGCTATCAGGAGGCCAGAGATAAACACACTATGCGATAGGGCTGACATTCCCTTCCATTACCTCTTCTTACCACTGCACAAAAAGATGACTAGTAATGCTGCCTTAACACCTCCAAAAGTGTATACATATATATCATTTCACATAGTTCAAAATCCCATTATTCAATAGCTCTTTACTTTGAAAGAAGAAAATTAATTTTTTTCTGAGGATCACCATGCAGGCTATCATGTGGAGTTTATTATTTCTGGAAAAATAACCACTTGATGGCAACTTAAAGTATCATAGTTATATAACAAAAAGCCCACTTTTTCACTGAGGTCAGTTCTTTTTTTCTCTGATTCAGGTAGACTCAATTTTCCTGGCTTCCTTGTGCATGTGTGTGGCCACTAAACTGAACCCTGGCCCATCAGTTTTGAGGGGTTGCCCACAAAAGCCTCTTGAACAAGGGCTTGAAGCTTCTTCCCTCTTGGCAGCACCATAGAAAAGCTCAGCTGTTGGACAAAGCCAAAAAAGTGAAGGAGTTTGGCTCCTTGAATTGTAACTTAAAGGAAAACCATCACCTACCACTCCAAATACCTGTGTAGGATTTTCTGAAACCAAAACATGACTTCTAGTATATTGATGTCACTCTACTTTTGTTACTGTTACTAAAGGAGCTAAGTCATGACCTAACAGTTACAATGATTATTGTCACATAAAGCTATGTGGTATCACAAGTTTTCAGAGATTTTAGGCTACCTAAAAGGTCAATGTGTAATTTTATTAAAATAAAAGTATGTCACTCATGTACCATCACCTCTGCTAATTAATTTATTTTTGTACAGAGTCTCACTATGCAGTTTGGACTCATAGTGATCTGCCTGTTTCCTGCCTCCAAAGTTCTGGGATTATTGGCATGCACCACCATGCCTGGACTCCATCACCAGCTCAGGGTGCTCGAGAGCAGAGCTGGTGTGGCAGGTAGGGCTCTGGTAATTAATTTAGAAGGTTATAATTAAGTATTGCTCACAATCATATTTCTAGTATTTTCCTTGTCTTATTTCTTAGGTGCATGTCTCTGAGGATTGTGTGTGTGTGTGTGGGGGTACCTTTAACTATATTTTAAGAATAGTAGCTGCTCAACAGAGAACAATATAGTGATGTGGATTGAAATCATGAGTATTATTTAATACTTTAAGCTCTACTTCATTCCAATTTGAGCTTTTATACTTCTACAAAAGTGAAAAGTACACACTGGTGTCAGAAGTAGTCCTAAATAAGTATACTTACTTTCTCAAAAAGGAAGACTCCGCAAACAAAAATAACCACTGTAATTTAAAAAAAAAAATATATGATTTTAAAAGACTCTCAGACCATTCAAGACTTAGCCAATATCTGAGGAAGATAATAATGTTTGTTTAGTTAGTGGCAACTCACACTTTACAAGAAAAATGTACATTTCTCAAAGTGATCATCCCAAACTATCAAGCAGCAGAGTGTAACTGACTGATCTTGCTATTTATTCTGTCATCTCTTTGTCTTCGTTAAGTGTTTTGTTTAGAGAGGGAAAGGCTATGGGAACTGCTTTTCTCTTCTCAAAAGAATATCTGTAAACCACATACATAATAGCACATTTGCATTCTTAAACAAATAGAACCCCGAAAAACAATTTAAAAATGATTATTTATGCCTTAGGAAGCTGTGTTACCCTGAAGTGCCATCAAAAGGTCAACTATTGCCTCCAACTCTGCTGCATACACCCTGACCTGGGAGTACCATTGATAATGACCCCTCAGTTGCAGGACTTGAAGACTTAATCATTTGACATACAAGAGCCTGGGGCATTCATAGCTGGCATTTTCCTTCGTCACATGTACACAAACAATATGCATTTTAAACAATTCAAAGCACCAGTGCTTAAAATAGACCTGGCACAGCGCATCCTCAGGAGCAGCCTCTCGGCATCCCAGCTCTCTCCCTCGGAGGCATATGTGGGAATGTGGAGCTGGCTGAGACAGCTGGAACAAGAAGCTGCATGTATTGCTGGCATTTTCCCCACACTTCACAGGCGTGCCTGTCAGCTGGATCACCAGAAACGTAACTACAGGACTATGGAACTAACTCCGTCCCCTTCAGGAGGGAAAATTTAGGCACTGTTTAGAGAAAGAAACTTGTGCTGAAAAAATTTCACCCTTTCTTTTTCTAAGTGAAATCTGAAGTGAAGGCACTCACCCTAAGTATCATGATTGCTATATTCTTTCACGTTGTGACGATGTTTTTGCAGGAAGAAGCCGGCTTGTCCAGTTACTTCCATTGATCGTTGACACTCACCTGAGGCCTCTGGAGGCAAATGAACAGTAACATAACCAAGACTTGAAAGAAGCTGTGGGTCTAGGATCTGTGCTTTCAGTGCCAACAGGGAAAACTTGGGACAGAAATGCATATTCTTTGATCTATTATAAATACTACTAAAATGAGCCCCAACTTATCATTTAAAAATCTAAAATTTAAACAAGAGAAATTATTTTTCTGTTATGTGAGCAAAAAATAAGGCAATAAGAGAACTCCATCCTCTCTCTAGAGCTACTATGGTGAACCACCTATTCCCATTTGACTCAGTTAGTGGGAAGTCATAGCTGCTCATAGAAAATTTTAAGGTGAGTTACAGGTGGCCTGCGATGTCATCCATCATACAAAGAATATTTTCTATTTCTGGTGCAGAAACCACAGAACCTAGGCATAATGACTGATCCAAATTGAAGGTCATCATTCAGCAACAACTGTGAGATCATTTAGCAAGAAATCACTAGATACAGATTTACCATGTATTCATTCAACAAACTTTTCCTGAGCCATGTACTATGTTAGGTATGAAGATGGCTTTTGGAAAAAAAAAAAAAAAAAAGAGCCAGCTAATGTATACAGGGGTTACCAGAAAAGGCCACATGGCATGCACTCTGTGAGAAGATTCATCTTGCTTTTGGTCACAGGTACTTGATTCTTTTTTGCTCTTTAATATTTTAAAAAAATTATTTCACCCACCAAAGGGTTTAACCTTAATAAAGAAAAAAAGGGAGGCAAATAAAATACAGGGAAATCTTACCACCATGAAACATGATGTCTCTCTCTTAGTTCTGATTGCTTGACAGCAAGAAAATGAAACCTTACTCTTACCGTGTGCTATGTTTTAATAAACTGTACATTAGTTTCGTTCAACTGCTCCAGCCCCTGGCTATTCACTTTTCTGTATATTAGCTTTAAATACACATTGCTTGCAATAACATTGTAGCTGGAGCCATGCCTCAAGTTAAGAAATAGTTAGGATTGCTTTACATTTGCAGTCCCATTGAAAACATTTATTCAATCAAAGGGAAAAATAAATGTGGTCCCTCAGCTTTGTCAAGTATAAACTGTTATTGATCCCCTAAATGAAATTTGTTCATGCTGATCGATCAAACACATTATCTTTTTTCCAGTCTATTACCAGCAATTGGAAACTCTCAAGCGTCAATAGTTGTTTGACCACATACAGTTGTAAATTTAGATGATAGCTTTCAAACCTAAATTATTCTCTCCAAGCATCTTTCCCAAAAGTGATGTTGACATTGAGATGATTCCACTCTCAGTTGATAGTTAAAAAATAGCTCGATAGCATGTTAGCAATAATTGATGTCTCTGCCACTGCACTGTGTAGCAATAGGGAAGAGTCAAAGTTGTAATACACGTTCTTAGCAACAGTGGACCTACAATCCTCTTTGCTCCTGGACTCCTTAGAGAATGGCCATCCAAAATTTTCAGTGCATTGGTAAAAATCTTTCCCTACTGAGTTTTCTGCTTACAATTTCTGTTAGCAGCTCGCAGCACCTGGTTCACTGTCCCGTTCAAGCGGTGCCTTACATACTGATCTAGTAGGAATGTCATAACCCTGTAAGACATCTAATGTGTATATCGAGGATGAACTTCGTGGGAGCTTAGAATTGCATAGGGCCTTGAAAAGCAAGTCTAGCCTGATAATAGTAGCAGATTTTTCTTCTATTCACTCAGCAAACTGGACATTCATTCATTACAGTCTCATATTGTTTTATATTTCCCCTTCATAATATATAATCATCTATTATATCATAAGAACTATTCCATTGCATGCTTAATTATGCCTTCAATTTACATATTGAAGGTACAATAAGATGACTACATGCTATTGTACTTGTCCCTAATATCAGCATTTGATTAGACTGTATAGCCATAGCCTTATGCATTTGAAAAACTCCCAGAAAATTTCTGAATAGTAAATAGTTTCTATGGTCATAGTCATACAAATATAGTAAGTATTCTAACTAACATTATAAAGCAATACAGAACACCAAAGGAACACATTCATCTATTTGAAACAAAACAATGATTTCACTTACATTTTTGTTCACAGGAAGGACTCTAATGTTCTTATTCTGTTTCTTAATAATGAAGTATTGATTTTCCTTTATCAAAGATAACTTAATGAATGTCTCATCAGTAAATGGAAATTTGTTTTGGGTAGCTCAAAAAACTACACATCTTTTTGCGTTAGGTAGCTATTTTTCTGTATTTCCTTTCCTAGTTCATAATTTTACTTTTCATTGAAGCATATCTTCCACTTCTGTGTTTAAAATTAGTTTGTCACTATTAGTTTCAATTAAGTCAACTCTCTAGAACTCAAGTTCAGTCTTCAAAAGGAATTTAATTTAGGGTTGACTGTATTTTTTAAAAAGTAACTTTCACCTGTTAATAGCCATCATTATGGACTTACTTTCTACTGCTGTCAATACTACATATGTTTGTCTTCCATCTTGCTGATAGGTAATAATTTTCCAAGCAAGCTTAGGGAATAGTAACTATTAAAACTAATAAAAGTGAGAATCGCAGGTTTTTAAAAATTACTCTGGAAATTATTGCTGACAGGTCTGTCTTGAGTTTCTAAGCAGAAAAGAAATAGTGAGAAGTTAACATGACTTGTCACCCAGAAAGCTGGAGACTTTTCTGCTTTGCACTCCCTGGCATATACCATATTTCCTCTTAAGAAAACAATGAAAATAACTGTTCAAGTAGGAAAGCATGTCAAATGCATCAATGTGTAAAACCATCTTTTAATGATGGACTGATTATTTATCTTTTTTTTTTTTTTTGTCTTTTAGAGACAGGGTTTCACTGTACAGTTCTGGCTGGCCTTGAGCTCAGTTTCATAGCCCAGGCTGGTCTCGAACTCTCACTGATCCTCCTGCCTCAGCCTCCTGAGTGCTGGGATTACAGGCGTGCGCCACCATGCCCGGCTTGATTATATATCTCATACATCCAGATTTCAGTATGATAAAGAATTCACAATAGATAAGAGGGTTAAAGCCAGGCTTGGTGATATATACCTATAATCCCAGTAGCCTAGAAGGCTGAGGTAGGAAGACAACAAGTTTAACTTCACCCTGGGAATATTGAGCAATTTAGGGAAAATCACAAAAATTATGCGAAAAACAAAGTTGAGGCTGAGAATATATGGCAGTGTTCAACTCTGGGTTTAGTTGTAAGCAACAAAGAAAAAGAAGGAAGGAGAGAAAAGGAAAGAAGAGAGACAAGGAGGAAAAGAGGAAAGGTGATTAAAATGGAAAGCTATTATCAGTCTATAAGAAAGACAATGCTGAACCAGAAAGACTAAAAGAGGGAGTATTTGAATTAGATTGGATGTTCACAGAAAGCCTATAAATAACAAGTACTAGAGAAGAGTATTTTTCTTTCACTACCTCAGTTTGCCTTTGTCTTTTCTGCATATTATGTACTAGACAGGCTCAACTGTTACACACAATATAATTTTGGAGAGAGATCCATAAGACAAAAGTAATGTCTCTGCTCTATTTTTCTTTGTTCCTTCTCTTCATCAGTGAATTCACAGGGAACACACACTTACACTAACTCTTTAAGGTAAGTACCAGTCAGGAAATACTTTGTAATTTGTTTCCATAATATAAGCAACTGTAGAAAAAGAAAAATTGGTGTTTTCTGATAATTAAGATAGAAGTGTTTAATATGACATGTAGCATAATTTTAGGTGCGCAATATGATGGAAAGTTATTACTGTAAAATTAATAATGGCCAATAATACTGAAGATTTCTATAACATTAAAAATGCACATTTTGTGTACTGTTTCTAATGTCATATCAACTATTACTATACCCCCTTTAAAACAAACTTTTTAAAAAGTTTAAAATAAAAAAAGAAACTAGAGCAAAAATTTAAGGTTTCTTGGAAGCAAGTGGTAATGTCCAGCCATATGTCCAATGTAACATAACTGTATCTGTTAATTTGAGCAATAGATTTGATAGTAAAATAGATATATCAACCATTGTTAATCAGTTATTCTTGGTTTGAAAATCTGTAACATTTGTACTGCTGTGTGTTACCCTCTTTCTTTCTTTCTTTCTTTCTTTCTTTTTCTGATTTTTGTTCTTGCTTTGCTTTAACTTTGCAAAATAAAATTTAAAAAGATGTTTAAAATAAATTTAAAAATGGAAAAAATGCACATTTTCAAAAGTTGAACATTATTTCTATGGGAGGATTAAAGCAATCATAAGAAATTCGAAATCAGCTAGAGTTGATTTTCATGCTCCTTTATAAAGGTGGACAACAAAAAAGCTTTAACTCTTTAATTTACTGAATTTTCTCCGTACATGCTTAATATGACTATTTGTGAGTTAGGAATATGGAAATAGAAATCCCTAAAAATGATAGCCAAATGCCAAATATTCATATAGACAACATTTTTATAGCTCACTTTAAGGAGATACTTTTTAGTCCTTACAAACAAACTTTAGTTTGTGAAATGAGCTGTTGTGATTTGAATTATAACTATACAGAGCTGAACACTTGCTATGATAGTAAACTGACATTATATAAGAAACTGTTATCCAGAACTGATTTGTCATCTCTTCAAGGTTTTTGTCAGAGATGCAAACTAACATGAATAGATGTTACCTAAGCCCAGGCAAGTTAGGTTGCATTGATTCTAATAGTTATTTTTGCTTTTGAAGGCATATATTGTTTCTTTTTAAATTAACTAAGATATCATGCAGATAAATATGGAATAAAAATCACTTTTAATTATTTTTCTAAGTTATTATTGCTATTCACCCTGGATGACATTTAAAATTCAACAATAATATTGTCCCCCATGACACTGATACATGTGTTTTTATTACCTCTTTCCATCGCCCTTGAAATCCTCCATGGCATCATGACATAACTGGATGCATACATATCATTAATGGCTAAGTCAAGACTTGAACTTAGTAATGCTAAACTCAGAACATCACGGTTTCCTCTTCTGTAAATCTATGCCAATGAAATTATTGGAGGAGCATTTCCTCAAAAATGCTCCTCCAATAATGCAAGGTAGATATCCAACATCTTGCATTTTTCAAAAAAGAAATAAAAACAAGAGAAGGGCAAGAGAAAATAAAGCTCTTATTTGGTTATATTGAAAAGACAAATTATCTCCACAACCAACTGTTCATATCTTTCAAATAGATAAAATCCCTTTCCCACATGTGGATGATCTAATTTTCCTCCAAAAGCAAGTACAGAGACACACGGTCAATGGTAAGACCATCTTTTGAGTTACCAGACAGCACTTGGTTCCGACAGTTACCAGTACTCCAAGATTGCTGTCCAACCCTTTCAGACAGCCTGAGCAGTGTTTTGAAGGTGATGAGAATATTCTCTTACTCATTTAATTTCTGTGAAGGGCCACACTCAGTGCTTGGGCTAATATTTTTTGCTGCCTCACAGCAGACACTGGTGTTTTGGACGTTATGAAGGTTTTATGTAACAACAGTATTAACCTAAGAGATTGACAGTTCCTCAGGGGGAAAATAATAGCCAAATCAAGCAAAACGCCACTTTATTTAAGATCTAGCAGACTCCCGATCATTTCTTATTTAGGAGCTATTGATTAACACTGAGGTCTAAAACACAACTTTGATTTGGAATATTGAATAAAACCAACTTGTCCCAGATACTTTTCTTTCATTGCTGACAGAAAACACATGACACCACAAATTCAAGAAGGAGAGGTTTGTTTAGCTCACAGAAGTGTCAGTTCACATGCAGCTGGCTCCAAGGCAGAGTGGCACATGGCAGAGTGCAGCAGATTATGACAGCAGAAAACGGCGAAGAGCTAAGGCAGGAGCCACAGCTGGGGCAGGTAGCCATCCTCTCCCCGCTCCTTACATTTGTGTGCAGATTATCTGCCCCAGGTTGGGTGCAGCACTCAGCCACAATCCATGCTTTGGATCAAGAATTAATCACCATGGGGCCCGGCGGGATGGCTCAGTGGTCTAAAGCACCTGCTTGGGGAAGCTTGGGCGGCTTCAGGGACTACGGTTCGATTCTCCGGCACCACATGCTGCGCCAGCCTTGCCCTCGGGGCGGGCTGAGCCGGCCATAAAAATGAGTGAATAAACAAACAAAGGTTCTGAAACAAGAATAAAAATAATAAATAAAATAAATAAAAAATAAATAAAAAGTTTCGGTTCGGGCTGGGGAGATAGCTCCGAGGCACAAGTGCCTGCTGAGCAAGTGCAAGGTCATGAGTTCGAACCCTGGTCCCAGAAAATAAATAAATAAATAAATAAATAAATAAATAAATAAAAGAATTAATCACCAACTGTAGAAGCCACCCTATGACTGCATGAGGCTCTGAGGGAAACCTCAACACAAACTGTACCACCACGGTTTCCTCTTCTGTAAATCCATGCCAGTGAAATTATCTCCTAATACACCGTGACAAGTATGGAGAAGGCAGAGCAGAAATGTTTACCTGACAATATGTATGCTGTTTAGATCAGTGACTACATCGCTGAGCTGTTATCCATAAATGGAATAGCTACTCTATGTATCTGTATCATATGTACTGTGAACCATTACAGTCTACTTAGAGCTAACATTGTGTTGCTTTATGTAAAACATAAAAATCTTGCAAGCCTTTATCCTTTTACCTGTGTTCACCTAACTGTACCTATGTTCATCTATGCTGCAATTATCTTATCTTCACATATTTCTAATCTTATAATACAAATTTCCCATTTTATTTAAAGAATCTGAATTTAATGAAATCAAGAGAAGAAAGATACTGATATTTTCTAGACATTTATAATTTCTGATCCTCTTCATTCCCTCTAAAATGTACAAATTTCCATCTCAGTTCTTTTCTGCCAAAAGAACTTCATTTTACATATTCGTAGGACAGGAATGTTGACTGTTAATTCACTTGATTCTTTTTCTTCAGTTGAACTAGCTTCAAATTTAACCATCTTCTCTTCCCTGTCTATTCTAATGTTAAGCCTCTAAAAATATTTTTTTAATTCTATTCTTGTATTTTCGTTTCCCTGAATTTCTCTGAAGTTCTTTTTGCAGTTTTGCCTTTTCCGTCGAGATTTGCTATCTTTGATTCACGCCGAGCGCATTTGTCTTCTTTCCTTCCTAAGGTACCATTTCCTTTGAAACTTTTTCACCAAAATACAAACCTCTGGCTCATTTTTGGGTTGTTTCCATTGGTTGTCTAATTTGTTATCGAATAATTTCAAATATTTTTAACTTTAAATGATTTCACGTTCTGTATATTGGGACTGGCAGGTTACCGCGAGATCCCTTCCCTTGTTGTCTGCTCCTAGGGCCCGGATGATCCAGCTATGCGTGTCCAGTCAGTGCTCTGGGTGAGGGAGACAGGTGTACACTGGGCGACAACCCACCAAATGTTTCTCCTTTGCGGAAGGGTGACTCATGTAAAGAGAAGCTGCTTCTCTTGCCCTCTTCAGTCTGTCCAGTTTCAGATGTCTTTTCTTTCAGAAGTTAACCATCTCCGTTTTACCCGAGTTGCCACAATGACATTCTGATTTAAGACTCTGTGAGTAATGGTTGCATCTGGGCTGGGCAGATAGCTGGGCAGTCTGTGAAGGTCTCCCCGCCCTGGGAGTGCCTCTCCTGGGATCCGGGAGTGGTGGCACATGCCTGTAACTTTAGAGTTGGGGTGGCTGACACAGAAGGATCACTATGACTCTGAACTGCATAGTGAGAACCTGTATCAAATAAATAAATTTAATTAAAAAATAAAAAGAATTTATGAAGAGCATTTGCATCTATGCTCAGGACAAATATCCACCTATCACTCTCTTTCCTTGTAATGGCTTTGTTTGGTTCTGGCATAAGTGGAAACCTGGCCTTAAAGATTTAATTGGAGAAATTATGTCATCCTCCCAAGTTTTAAAATCATTTATGTGACTAGTTGTTATTTCCTTTTAAATAGTGTTTTGGAAAATATTAATGAAACCATCTGTATCAGGATTTTTTTTTTTTTTTTTTTGTGGGGGACTCATCATAGGGCAAAATACATTGTGTATCCAGACACTGTTCTATTCTGCATATTTTTAAACAAGTGAAATTTGCTTATTTGCACATTCCAAAGAAAACAGGAGGATCAGTAGGAATCTGAGCTATGTAGTGAGATTCTGTACCAAATATATGTATGTATATATATATATATATATATATATATATATACATATATATGTATATATATGAAAAATAAAAAAAAGAATTAAAATTCAATTTTTTTAATTCATTTAATTCACAAATATATGATAGAAAATGATTTAGATAATAACATGAAGTTTACAATAAAATCCAATATGCATCCTTAATGATAACTTTCACAAACTAAGGATTAGAATTCTCTCAAATTGATAATTATTATGTATAGAAAACTTATAGTTCATATTATACTTCATAATAAAAAATAAAATACTGAAATTCCAACATTAGTAACAAGGTAATGTTATTCACAAAAGGAAAGAACAACTAGTATAAGAGAAAAGACAGAAGAAAGAAAGAAAGAAGAAAATATATGTATACATATGCACAAGATAGCTAAGATAATTGTGCTACTAGTTTCTACTGGTTTACTGAAAGGAACAATGAACATTTGATGCCTTGGCCAGTATTACACACTTATGTGATATAATGTGAAGAAGTGTCCTGAAGAAAACAATAAGCAATGTAACAATTATTGTTAATTTTCTATCATCTTACTTTGAAATTCTGCAGGGTTTTTTTTGAAACTTTTTATTATCTTTTAAAATATTTTTAAAACCTAGTACAAATCTAGTTAAAGAAATAAAACAAGCAAAATAAGTAAAAGACATAAATATGGAAGAGGAAGAATATATGATCTTACTCTCAAAAGGTAGCATTATCTAAGGGTAGAAACAATATGAAGAAATCCACCAAAAAATCTAAGTTTATGAGGTTTGCAGGATTCCAACATGAAGAACTCAAATAAAAATTAGACTATGTTATATGTAGTTATTCTTTTTTTAAATTTTATTTATTATTTTTATTCTTGTTTGAGAACCTTTGTTTATTCACTCATTTTTATGGCTGGCTCAGCCCACCCCGAGGGCAGGGCTGGCACAGCATGTGGTGCTGGGGATTGAACCGCGGTCCCTGAAGCCGCCCAAGCTTCCCCAAGCAGGCGCTTTAGACCACTGAGCCATCCCGCCGGGCCCCATATGTAGTTATTCTAATAGTAAAATACTTAGGTATAAATACAACAAAACATTTTCAACATTTGTATGCTTCAAATTGTGAAAACCATTTAATGATTTTTAAACACTTAAGGGAATGGAAATAAATGTGATGTTGACGAATTAAGATGCTCAATACAGTAAAGATGCTGGCTATGTCTAAATTTATATTCAATTCTTAGCAAAGCCCATCAATATTTCTGTAGATGTGGATAAGAATGTTTTAAGATGTGTACAGAAAGATAGATGGATAAAATGTTATTTAAAAATGAAATGAGATGCATCAATCCACTCACTATCAAGAGAGCTACATGAGAACTACAGTAATTATGACTGTGAGGTATTGGGGAAGGATGAACATAAAAATAAATAAGAAAAGAAATTTATTACAAAAAATATCCTTGGCTTAACAATGTAAGCTAATTGTTGCTGCTTGAAACAAACTGTAATGGAGGAGTTGTATGTCCACTGGCAAAAATAACCTGTGATCTCAGTGTCACATTTTATGTAAAATTTAACTAAATCAGACATCTAAATGCAAAATACAATAACAATTTTTGAATTTTAAAATAATTGCATGGAAAAATCTTGTGACCTGAGAAAATGCGGAAGTTTCTTAAAGCTAACAACATAATCACAATCTATGAAAGAAAAAAAAATTGAATTCCGATTATTTTGTTTAGTGAACTTCTGTATCATTCTTAATGTTTCTATTTTTGCATTCTCTTAAAATAAATAAATATATAAATACATAAATTGAACCCTTCCAACTTTTCCCTTTTGTAGTTATTTATGTGAATGCATTTTGCTAAGATTAATATAAAAATAAATGATGAGGCGGTCGTGGTGGCTCATGCCTGTAATCCCAGCACTTGGGAGGCTGAGGCAGGAGGATCAGTGTGAGTTCAAGACCAGGCTGGGCTACAAAAGTGAGCTCAAGGCCAGCCTGAACTACATAATGAGACCCTGTCTCAAAAAGACAATAGATGAATAAATAAATAAATAAATAAATAAATAAATAAATAAAATGAAGCAAAAAAGAAAAAAATTAAGAAGATATTTTTAAGAATTTGTAAATAAACACTAGTCAGAAAAATACTTAGAAATCATATATCTAAAACATACAAAGACTTATATTTGATCAAAGACATCTATGAGAATTTTTAATATTTCTCAATACTGCACTTTAAGAAAATAAACTCAATAAAATAGATGAAGACTTTCCCAGAGACAACAAACATATTATCATAAGAAAAGATTCAACATTGTTGGGTATGAAGGAAAAACAAATTAAAACAATTATGAAATATCACCTCTTACACATAGAATGGCAAAAACTTACCTGACATTTCAGTGTGGTCTTTGTACAGATATATGCTGCTTTCATTTCTATTGGGAAAATATCTAAGTATACAAAAATGGGCTCAGTGGGCTCACATGTTCAATACCATTCAGGGATAGTTCAAAACTTTCTCCCAAAATAATTACAACGTTTTAGATGCCCTCCAGCAATACTTAGAATTCCAGTCCCACTGTATCACCTGTACTCAGCGCAGTCAGGTGCTCTAATTTTAATCATTGTAACAGGTATGGATGAATTTTATTATATGTAGTGAAAAGGATGAAATGGATCTCTCATACATTGTGGAATGTAAGAAGGTACAGACACTCCAGAAACGTTTGCTGTCTCTTCAGGTATACTTTAAACATACTCTTAGCGTAAGACATACAATCATTTTTCCATTTTGCACTTCCACATAAAAATGAAAGCTTACATTCCTACAAATCTCTCTATATAAAGATTTTAACTAACCTCAGAAACTGGAAACAATTTAAATGTCCTTTATCAGGAACCAATAAAAGAAACTGTGGTATATATATGCAATGCAGTACTCAGAGATCTAAAAAAAAAGAGAGAGATAGAACAAGCTATAGATAGACAGAAACTTGGATGAGTATCAAATATTAAATGAGTGTATATCTTAATTGTGTTGGTTGTTAAATAAAATAATACTTGTAGTAGCATCCAAATTGGATTTTAATTTTTAAAGAAGATTTGAAGATTTCATCCTTTTCTTTTAATTTATGCATTTGGTACAGGATACCACTACACAGCTCAGACTCATAGTAATCCTCCAGTTTTCAGCCTACCCAGCGCCGGGATTACAGGTGAGCACACCATGCCAGATCTCAGAGGACAGCCCAGCATGCCCCGGGGTAGGGGTATTGCAGCGCAGCATGCGGTGCCCAGGATCAAACCCCAGTCCCTGTGCATGCCTGAGCAGGTGCTTAGTGTGTTGAGCTACCTTGCCAGCCCTTAAAGATTTATTTCAAGGTAATGTTTTAAAATAAAAAAGCCCTCAATACCAGCAAATTAACAACTCAGTAACAAATAGCCAAAGGGTTATAAGCATTTAATAAATAAATAAACATGAGAAAATGCATTCAAATAAATTAAAACTTTACACACAATAAGATAAATTTCAAGCAGGGCGTGGTGGCTCACGCCTGTAATCCCAGCACTCAGGAGGCTGAGGCAGGAGGATTGGTGTGAGTTCGAGACCAGCCTGGGCTCCAAAAGTGAGCTCAAGGCCAGCCTCAACTGCATAGCAAGACCCTGTCTCAAAAAGACAAAAAAAAAAAAAAAAAAAAGATAAATTTCAAAGTAATTAATGAATCTATCCTATATGGATATATAAAATATATACAGTAATAGAAAATTCAAACCAATCAGTATAGAAAGACAAGTAGGTTTGCTATGGAATGGGGTGATGTTAGAGGAGAGGGATAATTGAGAAGTGGAAGAAACAGAGGTCAGAGGGAGACGAACAGGGACAAAAGAGAACTTTTGTGCATAGAAACCTTTATTTCTTGATTCCCAGTCACGGCTTTATAGATGTGTGTATCTGTAGCAGTTTACTAAGCTATAATTTTAGCACACAGCTTAGTACATATCAATTGTACCTGCCCAAAGCTGTTTAGATATATGTGATAAAATAAATCATGAAATGTGGAGTATGAGCAGGAATCAGAAGAAATATTGAGGATGACATTTATGATTATTTTTCACCTTTTAAAAAATGTTTAAAAAAGATAAATGAAAAGATAAATATCGGTCCCTCACAAACTACAAGCCCATTTTTTAATCCCCCATTCTGTTCTTTATATCTAATGCCTCAGGTCTTAATTAGATTAAAAGACAGCGCACTGGGCAAGAACAATAGCAAATCAGTCAGGGTTGTTGTCTTCCTCCTAATCTCCTTGGAAGTGCCAAGCCCCAACTTGCAGGGAAAAATTGAGGTCATAATTTTTCTTCCATTCTTCCTGACATAAGTAGACCCCGCTGACTGGACAGCATGTTTAGCACAGACGGTTCACGGGGATCATCGTCAGAACTGCCAGGAGCATGGGAAAGCTGCTTCTGAAGCTCTTGAAAAGTGCAGTTCCATTCAAGTGTGTGTTAAAATCTCAGTTTGTCTAAGAAAAATCCCATGGGATCAGCAGATTCAATGTCATCTGAATATTCCACATGCAAAATTTAGTTCCTCGATCTTGTCTGTCTAAGTGATTTTTGAAATTCTTAATCACATAAACAGAGAGCCTCCCATACTCTGACAAGTAGAAAAATACATATAGCTCCAGACAAAATGTGAGAAGTAGTATCTTTTTATTATTACTTCTTGTTTTTTTTTGGTTTAAGTGAATTTTAGACTGTCAGAAAGTATGAAGCACTACTACAAACAGCATTAAGTCACTGTGCATCTTTCATACCAGAAACTACCACACTGTTTCCTAGGATATTACTTTACTTTACTATTTCTCCTGGGAAATGTGAGAGGTAAAACAGTGAGATCTTATGTTCATTTCTTTTTTTTTTTTTTTTTTTTTACTTTCTCAGATGATACCAATCCATCTCTTTACTACAGTTTGTAGTAAAGCTGGTCAATTAAAAAACTAATTGCTGAGTTTAAACTATAAAGTGTATTAATAGGAGTTTCTTCTCACTAAAATATCTGTTTGACATCTGGCTGGTAATGAAATGAAAGAAAAGATGTTGATTTAACCTTTGGTTTACAAAGAAGCCCAATCTAATGGGGATCTCATGTTTGTGAAAATTAGATACAAGTGAAAATCAAATGTAGGAATTTGCACTGTTGTTTACTACTTTCCTTAGGACAGTTTACATTGTAATGTTTATTCATATGATCATTCAGTAATATTTGTTGAGTATTTTCCATTGAAATCTAGCATAGGAAATTAAAATCACTTTGAAAAATTGTCAGGAATTACTAGAAGGAAAATTGGCATTGAACTAGTACCATGCCCCTTCTATATTTATTGAAAAATGTCATAAACCTGAGAATTATTCGAGGTTCTTTAATTTTACTATCTCACTTAAGCCTCACACAACAGCCCTGTAGTATAAAAACTCTTATTTTCATAATTTTCCAGATGATTAGATCAGGGCACAAAAAAATTAATTTGACCAAGATTGGCAGCAATCAAGATCAAATGATTGTTGTCTGACTTGAGATTTCATACTTGCTACTGGATATCAAAAAGCAACAGAAAAAATGATTAAATCACCAGGTCCAGTACTGGAGTCTCATAGGCAAAGCTGGCCAGAAACTTACTTCGGGTGAGGTTAAGGATCGAGCACGTAAGCCACGTGCTTTTCTGTTTCTCCTGCTTGGCTTTCACCTTCTTAAGCTCTTATATTTTCTTTGAATATGAAGATTTTATTTTATGGAGAACAACATACCGTGGTACATAATAATAGGTCCACCTTTCCCTTTGAAATCTTGGGAAAACAATGTTTATATCAATTTTAGAGACCTTGGTTTTAAACATGTGACGAGTTGGTGAAGATTTAGCTGATACTTCAGGTACCTGTCAATCTGGAAATACAAAGACCCTTGCTTAATAAGAGCCTGTACCTTATATGATATCACTTAGCTGCAAGAAAGTTATAAGCAGAGAAAAATCTTGTCTATGGAACTCAAAGATATAAACAAGATGTAAATCAATTCAGCTTGACTGGATCATCTTACAAGAAATGGAACATCTGGCCAGTAGGACTGTGAGAGCAGAAAAAAAATAAACCTTAGAGCCACTGAGATTTTGAGGTTTTTGTTATAACAGCTAGCATTACTCCAATTAAAACAGGATTTCTTGCCAGGAAAAAGAATCTGCTATAAAACAAATATAAAGTATATGGCATTGGCTTTGAAGTCAGATGTCAGAATCAAGAAAATAGACACAGCAGGCTGAGCAGCTGGAAACTCACATTATATTTAGGAATATGTTTAATGTGACTGACAGAACAGGAGACAGGATATATGCCTCCCAAGATTATGACTTTTATTAAAGTTGTTGAAACATGTCAGGATATCACAGTTTATTACATGCTGTTTTGGCTAAGAGATTATAAAAGAGAGGCGTTCAAGCAGAGCCTACTTGAAATTTTTTTTAAGGTAGAGATAAAGGAAAATAAACTAACAGCTTTACTTAGTTGGAAACAATGCTTATTTCTGGACCTTTAAATAGTAAAAAACACGAGTACGGCAAAGCTCTGAGCATCAAAATCTCATAAAGCACTGCAACATTACTATAAATGTTAACCATACAATTTCTCCACCTAAAGAGTTACATTAAAAGAGTCATAGGTATGAGGAGGGAAAGAAGAGAGAGAGAGAGAGAGAGAGAGAGAGAGAGAAGAAGAAGAAGAAGAAGAAGAAGAAGAAGAAGAAGAAGAAGAAGAAGAAGAAGAAGAAGAAAGAGCTTTGAGTGTACTTAATGTCATTTGGAACTAAGAAAACAAAAAGTCAGCACATGTAGTAAATGTCTTTGGAAATTATATTATAAAATTAAAAGGAAGGAAAAAAGAAAGTTAAATATTTACATCAAGCAATGACTCAGGGTCAGTCTTCTCATTCCCAAATGGAGTAATAGGGAGATACAAAGCCTAGATTTCAACAGCATAGACGTTAGCTATTGTAGTTTGATGTCCTTTAACTGTGGCATGTTGTGGGGTGTTTTTCTCCACCCCACTGCCGGCTGCTGCGCACATGGCTTTTTTGGCCTGGTTATACTCACTCCCTGGGGCTTTCCTCAGCACGTGAACCACTTCGGGGCTCCTCCAAATTTCTGCATTTTTCACTTTACTGTCACACCTTCATGCATTGCCTTCTCAGAAGCATATTGTCTGGATGTTCTTCAAGGTCTGGGTGAAATACTCCATGATCCTAGAACAGTTACATTCTGCCTGCCTGAAAATTAGGACCATGTAGATCTGCCTCATGCTTTAACAATAGCCCACTATCTATGAACTATGCTGTAGTGACTTTTGAATGTCTGAGTAGGTAAGAATAGTAAGATCAATCTTACAAAACCAATTTTCTGTTTGATTCTTCTCCACTAGGGTATCTAGGAAATCTCTTCTCAAATGAATGTTTTTATACTTTCACACATTTAACCCTATATTGGGTGGAGTCTTGCTTTCTATAGGACTAACTTTGCAGTAGTTTATGATGAAATTTCAAACTTTTCAAACAAAAAGTTCAGCTCTGATCTTTTCTCCTAATTCTCACTGTAAATCTGACTGAAAATAGCTGGAAGTATTCTATATATTACACAGCCTGGCTAACTTGAATTTCCTCTGTGAGAATAATTAGCATATTGCTCTTAATTTCACTGTTCTATAAAATCTTATTCAAAACAAAGACACATTTTCTGCCATAGTGTAACATATGTGGACAATCATTCAATTACTTACGTGGAACTTGTTCCTAACTGAAATTTCGTGAGCATTCACAATATCATTCTGATCATCTGAGTTTGAATCAAAATCACCTGTCAAATGTTGCTTAGCACCATCTAGGACTTCTCTAGCCTGCATCTCCAAAAATTTCCACTCTTTCCACAAACCGATTGTAACAATTTCTACACTAGTCACAGCAACAACTTCACTCTCAATATCAATTTTCCGTATTAGTCACTTTGTCATTCCTGGGACAAAATGCCCACAACTTAAATGAAAAAAAAGTTTAGACTTCCTGTCCTGGTCCCGAACCCACCAGGCCTGAGTGCCTGCTGGGTCAGAACCCTTGGCCCGCCTTCCGCTTTCCCTTTTTTTTCAACCCCTCCTGCCAAAGCTCCAGTACAGAACCCATCACACATCTCATCTGGCAAACTTTCCGGTCCAGGAGCCTACCAGGACTCCTCAATTCCAGAGTTCCACTTCCACCTACAGACCACACCCACGGGGCTTCAAGGCAGCCAGTAGCCCAAGCTCTGACAAGTAGCCAGGAACTTCTGTAGGGGAACCAACTTGGGGGATCCAGACCAAATGCCCATAGACGCTAACAGCACAAAGTCACCGAAGTGCAGAGATCGCTTCCATACAAAATGATAACAACAAGGAGGAGGATGCAGTCTCAGGGCCTTAGCCCACCCAAATCAAATGCAGGAGACACTACCATGGAAGAAACTGGGAACCATGCAGATGAAACTTCTGAATTGGTAGCATCTGAGGCAGACAGACAAGTGCAGAAACTTATGGAACAACTGAGATCAGAGATAGCATCTGAATTTAAAAAAAAAGAAATACATGAAGTGGAAAAATGACTGGAGAAATGTATAGAGGAATTGAGAGCAGAAATAATATCTGAAGTTAACAAAGACATATCTACATTAATAGCATCCCAAGTAGGGGAACAACTACAGAAAGGCAGACAGGAGAACAGAACAGAAATAATCTCCGAATTAGAGAGAGAAAGGATAACCATAATGACAGACTTCAATACTATTACAGAAGACATAGATAAAAAGTTACAGGAGAATAGGAAAATGATGGAGTCCCTAACGGAGCAATATAGGAAAGAAACAGATCACATGAAACACTTTCAAAGAGATATACAAGAAAATAAAATCTCGATCACAAGTTGGCAGAGCCAAATGAACGAAAGTGAAGATAGAGTCTCAGATCTTGAAGACACAGTTGCAGAGTAAGAAATGATCTTTTAACAACAACCAGAATCCAGGAAAAAATACTTCAACATCTGCAAGATGATGCAAAGATGAACAACGTGAGACTAATAGGAATCAACAAGAAAGAAGGAGTCAATATAAATGAAATAAAAAGAATATTGGCAGAAGTAATAGCAGAAAACTTCCCAAATATGAGAAAACATTCGAACATTCAGGTAACTGAAGCCTACAGAACTCCAAATAACATCAACCCAACTAAAAGCATGCCAAGACATATAATAGTAAAGATACCAGAAATCCAGCAGAAGAATTATATACGAAAAGCTGCTAGAGAAAAGAAACAGATCACATTTGAAGGAAAACCCATCAGAATAACAGAGGATTTATCTTCACAAACAATGAAGTCAAAAAGAGCATGGAGCATTGAAGTCCTCCATGAAACAGATCACATTTGAAGGAAAACCCATCAGAATAACAGAGGATTTATCTTCACAAACAATGAAGTCAAAAAGAGCATGGAGCATTGAAGTCCTCCATGAAAACAAATTTCAGCCCAGACTGCTATACCTGGCAATAATCTCTTTCAAGTATGAGGGAGAAGTGAAATACTTCCATGACAAAGAACAACTAAATAATTCATGATGTCAAAGACAACCCTATACAATATACTGAAAAATATTTTAGAGAGGGAACAAAATGCCTAAAATTCAACAAATGAGAACAGAAAGATCCCACCAAATAGAGTAGCCAACTAAGCATAGGAGGAAAAAGTGGTAAACAGTATTGAATAAAAGTCATGTCACCCATAAGTCAATACATTTCAATCATAACCATCAATGTAAATGGATTCAATTCTCCAATTAAAAGAAGTAGACTTGCAGAGTGGATAAAGAAACAGATCCCAACAATATGCTGTATACAAGAAACAAACTTAACTCATAAAGAAACTCATAGGCTTAAAGATAAAAGTTGGAAAACAATACTAAATGCTCCAGCACCTCAGAAAAAAAGCAGGGGTAGCAATCCTGTTTGCAGACAGTCTAAACTTCAAACCAAGATTGATCAAATGAAATAAAGAAGGCCACTATATACTGGTTAGGGGAAAAATTCATGATGAAGAGGTAAAACACATAAATATGTGTATACTCAAAATGGGAGCAGCAAGCTATATAAAACAAACCTTAATGGACATGAAAAATCTCATATCCGTCTCCACAATCTTAACAGGAGACCTCAACACTCACTTATCTGAAAAAAAGATAGGTCAAGCAGAAAAAAATTAGCGAAGAATTGGCAGAAATGAATCAGAACTTGGAGCAACTGGACTTAGTGGACATACACAGAGTGTTCCACCCAACCAGTGAGCTCAAGGGCCAGCCTGAACTGCACAGCAAGACCCTGTCTCAAAAAAGACAAAAAGAAAAAAAAATACGCATTCTTTTTAGGTGAATATGGAACATTGTCTAAAATACATCACATATTAGCCCATAGATCATGCTTAAGTAGATGCAAGAAAACAGAAATTATCCCATGCATATTATCTGCCCACAGTGCAATCAAATTGGAAATAAATGATGAAAGAAACCATAGGAATTCCAGGACTACATAGAAATTGAAGAGTATTATTCTCAACAACCAGTGGGTTACAGATGAAATTAAACAAGATGTTAAACAGTATCTAAAATTTAATGAAAATTCAAACACAACCTACCGGAATATGTGGGATGCAATGAAAGCAGTTCTCAAAGGGAAATTTATAGGTCTGAACTCACACATTAAGACAGTACAAAGGGAACAAATAAACAATCTTATGCAGCACTTAAACCTAATAGAAACAGAAGAATAAACGAAATCCAAAGCCCAAAGGAGGGAGGAAATTATAAAGACTAAAGCAGAAATCAATTCAATTGAGACAAAGGAAACAATACAAAGAATTAATGAATCCAAAAACTGGTTCTTTGAAAGATTAAATAAGATTGATGAGCCCCTAGCTAACCTCATCAAAAAGAGGAAAGAAAGGACTCAAATTCAAGCAATAAGGAATGAAAAGGGTGAAATTACTACAGACCCAGCAGAAATACAGAGAATCATAAATAGTTACTTTGAGAATCTCTACTCTCACAGAATTGAAGCCACAGATGAAATGGACAGATTCCTAGACAAGTACAAATTACCAAAACTGAATCAAGAAGATATTAGAACTCTCAATAACCCAATGATAGCCGGTGAAATACAAAATGTAATAAAAAGCCTACTAACAAAGAAAAGTCCAGGACCTGATGGATTCACCTATGAATTCTACAAGAAATTTAAAGAGGACTCAACCCCAATATTCCTCAAACTCTTCAATGAAATTTAAAAAGAAGCAATCCTTCCAAAATCATTCCTAGAGACATTACACCGATACCAAAACCAGAAAGAGATGTAACTAAAAAAGAAAACTACAGGCCAATTTCTCTCATGAACATTGACACAAAAATTCTCAATAAAATCCTAGCCATTGGAATATAACAAATCATCAAGAAGATTATACATCACGACCAGGAAGGATTCATCCCAGGGATGCAAAGATGGTTCAATATACGTAAATCTATAAATACAATATACTATATCAACAGAAGCAAGACCAAAAATCACATGATCGTCTCAATTGATGCCGAAAAGGCCTTTGACAAAGTGCAACACTCATTCATGTTCAAAGTCCTACAGAAAATTGGAATAGAGGGCCTCTACCTGAACCTGATAAAAGCCATCTACAACAATCCAACAGCTAGCATAATTCTAATTAGGAAAAACTGAAGTCTTTTACTCTCCAATCTGCTACAAGACAAGGATGCTCCCTATCGCCACTTCTATTCAATATAGTTCTGGAGTCATTAGCTACAGCCATTAGACAAGAAAGAGAAATAACGGGAATAACAATAGGTAAAGAAGAAGTAAAACTTTCACTATTTGCAGATATCATGATAATCTACTTAGAAGACCCAAAGAACTCCACCAAAAAGCTAATGGAATTAATACACAAATTCAGTAGCATAGCAAGATACAAAGTCAACACACAAAAATCAATAGCATTCCTCTATAAAGATAACAAACACATTGAGAGAGAAATTAGAGAAACAGTACCTTTTATGATAGCATGGAAGAAAATGAAACACTTAGGAATTAACCTAACTAAGGAAGTAAAAGATGTTTTCAGTGAAAACTATTGTACTCTGAAAAAAGAGATCTTAGAAGATCTCAGGAAATGGAAAGATATTCCCTGCTTCTGGATAGGAAGAACCAACATTGTGAAGATAGCCATACTCCCTAAATTGTTGTACATATTTAATGCAATTCCTAACCAAATGCCATCAACACACCTCACAGATCTGGAGAAGTCATTCCAAAAATTTATTTGGAACCAAAAAAGACCCAGAATTGCAAAGACAATTCTGGGCAACAAAAGTATGGCAGGAGGCATTACAATTCCTGACCTAAATTTATACTACAAAGCTACAGTAATAAAATCAGCATGGTATTGGCAAAAGAATAGACCTGAATATCAATGGAATAGATTAGAGGATGCAGAAGCAAATACAAACACACTAAGCCACCTTATTTTTGACAAAGGGGCCAAACACGTTTACTGGAAGAAAGATAGCCTCTTTAACAAATGGTGCTGGAAAAAAATGGCTCTCTACATGCTGAAAACTAAAACTTGACCCTAGACTATCACCATTCATGAAAATAAAGTCGAAATGGATTAAAGATCTAAATATTTAAAGTGAAACATTAAATTTTCTGCAAGAGAAAGTGGAAGGAAATCTTGAAGACATCGGAGTAGGCAAAAAGTTCATGGACAGAAATCAAATTGGATGCTTAACACTTGAAATCATCAACAAATGGGACCTCCACTGGCTAAGAAGTTTCTACATGTCAAAGGAAATCAGCAACAGAGTGAAAAGATGACCCACAAATTTCGAGAAGTTTTTAACTAACAAGTATTCAGGACAAAGGTCTTCTATCTAGAATCTACAAAGAACTAAAAACCATTAGGGTCCCAAAATTCAAAGACCCAATCCAGAAATGGGCATCTGAGATGAACACTCACTTCTCAGAGAAAGAAATACAGCAAGCCTACAAATACATGAAGAAATGCTCCCCATCTCTAGCTATTCCTGAAACGCAAATCAAAACAACACTCAGATAGCATCTCACCCAAGAACGAATGGCTATCATAAAGAAATAAACCAGCAACAAATGCTGGAGAGGCTGTGGGGAAAAAGGAACCCTTCTCCACTGCTGGTGGGAATGTATATTGGTGCAACCATTATGGAAAGCAGTGTGGAGGATCCTTACAAAACTAGAATTGGAAGTTCCATTCAATCCAGCTACCCCCCTACTGGGAATTTTCCCAGAAGAACTGAAAACATCATACCATAGCGAAATCTGTGCACCTATGTTTATAGCAGCCCAATTTGTAATAGCCAAATCTTGGAAACAACCAAAATGCCCATCATTTGAAGAATGGTTTAAAAAATATGGTATTTTTATACAATGGAATACTAGTCATCCATAAAGAATGATAAGTTTGAAGACTTCATATATAAATGGATATATATTGAACATATACTCATTAGTGAAATCAACCAAACTTACATGTGTAAATATCATATAGTCTCCCTAATATAAGAACTTTAAAGAAGAAAATAAGAGCTTAAGGGCATAACACAGCTGAATGTGTTATGGATTAAACAACGAAGTGATTGGAAGCAGATAAAGGAGAAAACATATCAATAGCAAAAACATGCCTTTATGTACACAGGATGAATCGGATATTGGTCTCAAGAACCTTTGAAAGGTTTATCATATTGATCATAGCATCATGTAACACTAAAACTATGCTTGGAATTCATGTCACTCTTGTCTTTTTGATGTGTACTGCTCCCAGTGTAAACTCAGTTGCTGTTATTCTCTCTCTCAAGAGTATTAGTTGAAGCTGGGTGTAGTGGTGCACGCCTGTAATCCCTGCACTTGGGAGGCTGAGGCAGGATGTTCGCTGTGAGTTAGAAACCAGCCTGGGCTACAAAAGTGAGCTCAAGGCCAGCCTGAAATGTATAGCAAGACCTTGTCTCAAAAAGCAAAAAAAAAAAGAGTAGTATTTGAAAATAAGAGACTGGGCCAAATATCATAGACTTGACAGGCTACAATTTTGTATTTCCCTGAAATTCCAAATATCTGTGTCAAAATTGTGTAATTAGTTATATCACATTGTATGGAACATTATTAGAATATCAGTGATGGTCAGAAAATATGAATCCCAAGCTAAGTCAAAGATGTTTGATATTCAGAAAGCCAGTGATGATAAGCTCAATTACCTGTGTTACAGAGTAATAGTATCACAAAGCTTTTCTGCTGGAGGGTTGGGAATGTAAGTTAACAGACCAAAAACTGGAGAAAAAGAAGGACTATGAGGATAGCCAAGATTTTGGCCCTAGCCCTTCAAGGTCATTAAGGACTCACGATATAAGAGAACCTGTGCTGTAATATCCTATAACTCAGAGGTATCCCAAATTTCCTGGTCAAGGAGATTATGGGACCTCAGAGGAAAGGGATAAATGAACTATAGTGCATCTAAGGAGAGTCACCCAGAGAAAAACATTCTCTCAGAGTTTCACAGAAAGCAAAATGGCCAAGCAGTGGCAGTGACTCATACCAAAGGCTGACACTAACAACAGTTCTACAAAGTACTGCATATGGTCCCAAACTCAATCCTGAGGGGATTTGATCTTGGAAGACACAAAAAAAATGAATGTTTTGTTATACAGGTCTTGCTTTGGCTTGCCCTTGATCACCCAGAAAAAAAAAAGCTTAATTATAATACATGAAACGCAGAGCTAGATTGATGAGATGAACTGTAGGAGGCTTGGATCAATAGCCTCCACCATCACAAGCTTCACTGATGGCTCACTGCAATTGCGGAACATTTAACTGTGTATACATCTGCTTCCTCTTAGTCCAAAGAGAAAAATTTTCTTTTCCTTTTCTTTTTCTTTTCTTAGTAACATCAATAGGAAGGTGGGTCATGCCCACACACTGTGCTCTGTAGAACTATTGTGACGACAATATGCAATGTGTCCACTGTTAAAAAAAGGAAAAGGAAAAGAAAAAAAATTAATGTTTATTGAAATTGTTAATGTTTAATTGTTTGATCAATCTTATATACCGATATCTATTAATCTAAACTGATTAAAATATGTAATATAACCATTGTTAAATTTAAATAATAAAAATAAATAAATAAATGAAAAAAGTTTAGTTTGTTTTAAAGTCCTCAGAGGAGTCAAGCCATGGCAAGCTAGCTCTAGGTAGAATAGCACTGTGAATGTGTACAGTAGAAGAATGCTGTCCCCCTCATGGCAGTCAGACAAGGAAAAAGCAGGCAGGAACTAAGGACAAGAATACATCTCCAGGTGACTCCCCCAGTGACACAGGTACAAGTCCCGTCCTCCTATGAGCACCTTCACTCACTGAACTCACCAATGGCTGAATCCACTAATGAATATTATGCCCATGTGATCTAGTCACTTACTAAATGCATCAAACTTTTGGGGGGACATTTTAGATTTAATGTCCATAAATAATACAGTGTGACAAATACTTACCCTGCATTTACATTATATTATACATTATAAGTAATATAGGGGTAATTTAAAGTATGTGGAGATAATGAGAAATATGTATATGATCTAAGGGCCTTGACCATTGTAGACTTTAGTATCTAAAAATATCAAAGGTGGCATCATAGAAACACTCAGGGGGTAGTACAGCCCGTGTGTCCGCCGTGGGTAAGCTGCCTGCGTGTTCCTGCAACTAACGTCCTGTTCCAGTCCCGACCTGAATCCCAGCCAGTAGCACAGCCTGCTTGTCGGCCTCGGCCCAAGCTCCAGCACCGAACCCATCAAACATCTTGTATGGCAACCGATCTGGTTCACGAGCCTACCAGGACTACTCAATCCCAAAACTCCACCTCCATCTACGACCGCATCCACCAAGATACACAGAAGCTAGCAGCCAGAGCTCCAGCACAGAGTCAGAAACCTCTGTAGAGGAATCAGCTTGGAGTCTCCAGAAAAAACGCCCATAGACACAACATAATGCCACCAAAGTGCAGAGGCCGCTTCCATACAAAATGATAACAACAAGGAGTAGGATGCAATCTCAGGGCCCGTGCCCACCCAAACCAAATACAGAAGACACTATCATGGAAGAAAATAGGAACCATACAGATGAAACCTCTGAATTGGGAACATCTGAGGCAGACACACAAGTGCAGAAACTTATAGTATAGAGCAACTGAGATCATAGATAACATCTGAAGTAAAGAAAGAAATACATGAAGTGGAAAAACGGCTGGAGAAACGTATGGAGGACATTAGAGCAGAAATAATATCTAAAGTTGACAAAGACATGCCTAAATCAATAGCATCCCAAGTAGGGGAACAACTACACAAAAGTAGAAAGGAGAACAGAACAGAAATAATCTCTGTATTAGAGAGAGAAAGGATAACCATAATGACAGACTTCAATAATATTAAAGAAGACATCGATAAAAAATTAGAGGAGAATAGAAAAA